>CALYDD020000394.1:0-287127 GCA_944472135.2 Trichobilharzia regenti | reverse complement strand
GTCACCATTCTTACTCCTGCTTGAATCCTTTGACAAAATTTCTGCTTGATGAGTGTTGGGAGATGTGTCTCCCCATAATCATAGAAGATGTGTTCCGAGTTCTTCTATCTTCCAATCGCACAAAAACTGTTCAGGCTATTGACGTCTAAGTATTGAAGTTGTACCATCCTTTTGACATGAAACAGGTTGAGTGACAGTCATTTCACGACGAGTAAAGCATGTTTACAATGTAATCTACACGAAACCTTATTACACTTCGTTATGTGAAGTCTTGAACGCGACTCACATTCTGCAGGGAGTTATGATGTAGCGAGTATTCACAGATATCATTTGTCACTTTGATTATTTGGAATTGAGTTTTCATTTCGTAAATACTTCTGAATGAAGTGTTTGCAAAATTGAATACCGAATGCATTTTGAGGGGGATCTAAACGGGGATTTGAGGGTTTTCGAAAATCAGTCTACAGGAAATGCAGATCGAATGTTCGATACCTGAATTAGCATAATTTGATGCCTTTTGGAAGATAGCCGATTCTGATCCACTTCTTATCCTCAATAATAAGAAGACTAATTCTCACTGTTGAAATCGATGGTGAAATGGAGAGAATCAGGTGTGTTCTCATGAATATGGATGTCCTTCGAGATTCAACGAGGAAAACACGAAATTAATGCGAAAACCTGAAGGAATGTAAACGGTGCGAAAAAACTGATGGACGTTGAGCTGAGAGGTCATGCGGCAGCTAATAATCTGAACAACAGCGTATCAATTTCACCTAGAAAGGCCTTGTTTTCAAATGGGCTCCGGGTCAATGTCTACAGCTGACAAATAATCAGTGGATGTGTGAAGAATGAACAGCCATCAATTCAATGTGTGTTCCTTTCGAGGTAGTTATATTGGCAGCACGATGTGTACACTTTCCAAACACATCTGTGAACATTAGCTGGCTTCGTTTGTAGAACGATAATGCAATTCAGATAAGATAAGATAAAATAATAGCTTTATTCCAAATCAGTACTTGTGATACAGAATGGAATTCTCAGCATTTTTACTACAATATTGCTTCCAGTTAGTACATTACCAATAAATAAAGTTCTACATAGATTAAAGTTATCTCAATCAGTTTTGACAACAACATATTAGCATGTCGGTAGCAAAGCCAAAATTTAAACAGAGTGTTTGAAGGTGTTAGAAAAGTAGATACTACTAGCATATTTACTGGCGTAAGCGATAGCAAAATAGTCGAGATATACAGAGTGTAAAAGAACGAACAAGAGTGTTTTAAGTAGAGTTTGTAAGGAAGAGAGAAACAAAACGGCACATAACAAAAATAAACACAGAAGGAGAAAAAAATGGTAGAGAGAAAACGTTGTACCTGTAAATGATGTGAGTTGGAAAGACGGGATCCATTTGTTCTACTGACTATTTAATAAGTTAAAGGTTTCACGCCTAATGCTTTCTTTATCGCACAGAACACGAGCTAGGTAGGGTATGGATGATACTACCTGGTACTACGTGAAATGTCAAGCACTTGGCGAACTCAAGTCACGTAACTCCGTCAGAGTCGTCTTTCAATATTATTTACAATGTGAGGTCAAATAGTACAAAGGCTGTTAGGTTTCGACATTTGCGTTGGCCATTCGCCAGTAAAACAGCAAACTCTGTGTGCAGAAAACGTTTGTCAAGTATCTTAATCGACCGTGGTCTTACCTCTTCATTATTTCTTAAAATAATTTCCTTGCTTTTACTATATTATTAGATTCACCATTGTCACTCTAACATTTTCATTTTGCACGTTTTCTGATCGTCTCCACACCTGTTGAATGGAAACTCATCTACCTTTCTGCTAACTGAATAACAATTTTAACCTTTTCAAATTTCCAACTCTCTCTACCTTGGCACTGTTCAGTATCACGCAATTAATCGTTTGTTTTTTAGTTTTGAAGTCATTTCTAAGTACATTTATCAATTACGTCACCCATATTACACTATAATGGACTACTGTACATTCTCGGTAAATGCAATTAGGACTCTGCATCAGCAGAAGATTGCTTCGTCGATAAGGAAAACTTTCCTCACTGAATTGTCATATATTATCCACATAAATGAACACTGCGCTTACTCTTCAGTTTCATCCACATCCAGCAGGAATTGTGGAATAAGACCGACTTGTTCTATAGGAGAGAATAGTCATTCTAGCGTGAAACCAAGAATACTAAAGTCATGCTGAACTTACGCCAACCAACCCCCTCCCCCACACACACCACACTCACACACTCACTCTTTTGACCAACCACCAACAACTAATCAACACACAGGGCCTAATTTAACAAATGGAAAACAAGATAAGCACTACTATTCTTATCAACCGACGTATGCATTACAACACGACAACTCACCATCAGCAAGAGTATAAAAGCTGTAAAGTAGAACCAGAGAAAACAAAGGAAGCAGAGAATATGTTCAACTCAATGTACCGTTACATATCTGTGATAACGCTGCTGGTGTTTGCCACCATGAACGAGAGTAAGCCTATATTAAAATGATTGTGCATTTGTGACTCTTTATTTTCAAATAAACCTTTTTTGCATTATCATCAATGATATTGTTCTATCCTATCGGTGTTATCCAAGACTATTCAATGATCATACTTCTGAAAGGAAACTGATTGTGTTTCCAACACCACTCGCAGTGTCACCTGAAGTCATCACTCTCTGTCAATGACGAATAATAATTCTATGTCGACGATCCCTCCATTTCTGAAATAGGAAGTGAGTGGAGTAAAGATTGTATTCTCTGCTCTCAGGGAAGTTTGATTCTCCAAATGATCTTTTGCTGACCACCAATCGAAAGCATCACATATCCACCAACCTAGCTATTTAGATGTTCGAAATGAACACATTCTCACATCATATATACGTGTTTCGGTTTGAACAATAATCGCTGTTTTCCTCATTTTATCATTTTTTAAGGCCAGTCAACTAAGTTAGAAGTCATTAAAAATAAACTTTGGAGGTCTCAAGGTAAGATGACTGACTTCATGTGGATACATAATAACACTGTTCTTATATTAACCTACACAAGCTTTTGTGTACATATTGTTCCTCGATGTTTTGTCACATTCTGTCGCTTACAATAATCCGTCTCTTGTGCTGTATAATAAATGATTCTCACTTTCGCCTTCATAGGTGTTGAACAGAAATATGCTGATTTGGTTCTCGAAAAAGAAGCCAAGATTTTTCAATATGCATGTAAACAATTATTTCATGTGCATGATATGATGACTTGGTTAACTTGATTTATGCATTTCGTCTTCGCATGAAATATTTGTCATATTTTGTTCCGAGTTTTTTCCCCATCGTCCAATTCGTAGACAACCTTTGAGTTTAAGTAATGTGAATACATGGAGGAGCTTGACACGAGATTTATAATAATAATGTCATGTGAAAAGTGATGAACTCATCAACGCGCGTCTGCATATCTCCTTATTCACTTCACATCCACTCACACTCGCTCCAACTGGAAATTGCACACGTTCATGCTGATGACATTTAATAAAGTTTACACACAATGATAACTGTTTTGATATTGGTAATATTTTGAGGAAAATTACTGCTGCTCGTGTTCACACCACTGTTGGAATTGTTTTATTCACACATTTATGATTTGTGCCCATATATATAGCTCATCAATTTTTTGCTCACTCATGTTTTTCTTGTATTCAGAATTATATTCCAAGTTGTTGGTAGTTGTACTGAGTCACCCTTGTTACATGTATCCAGTTTGACCTTAATGATTACAGATTCTGTTATAAGTCTCTCTTTCCATTTGGTCATGTTAGTTTTCAGAATACACACACTGCTCCAATTGATATTGTGGTCTTTGTCTCATGCATGTGCAGCTATCGATGAATTTTTTTCAAGATTCTTGAAGGCTTGTGTTCCTGTTGGTTGACGTTTGGTATGACGTTTGAGTGATCTGGCCGTCTGTCCCATATATTTAGTCAGACAGTCAGCACAAGACATTTTATGAATCAAATTGTTTTTATCCATCATTTTGATAGGATCTTTCAGCGAATTTATTTTATTTTTGATTAGATTCGTCGGTTTAAACGTTGTTCGAATGCCGATATTCTTGAGGTTTCTTTGAATTGCCTCTGATGTACCATTTTTATATGGTATTGTGACTGTTTTTTTCCACTCCTCCGTCTTGTTCTTCTCCGGTTTACCCTCTTTTTTCTCTTTTTTATATTATGCTTTGTGAATTATTTAGCGTAGTTGTTTTCGAGTAGCATTTTGAATAGGACTTTTATTTCTTCACGCTGGTCCTCCGGTGTTGTTGTAAGTCAACGTATTCTATCTGCAAGACCTTGTATTAATCCTCGTTTTACTGTGAGTGGATGATCAG
This sequence comes from Trichobilharzia regenti, assembly GCA_944472135.2. NCBI lineage: Eukaryota > Metazoa > Platyhelminthes > Trematoda > Strigeidida > Schistosomatidae > Trichobilharzia > Trichobilharzia regenti. The sequence goes on along the minus strand of CALYDD020000394.1, from coordinate 282,722 downwards.
AGTGATAATCAAGGAATCTTTCAGAGTGTGTGGTTTTCCTCTATATCGTCATTTTTATTCTACCATCTGTCGTTCTTTGTATTTTGCAGTCTAACAAAGGCAGTTACCCAATTTCATTCTCTATTTCCATAGTGAATTTTATTGAGTCAACATACCAATAATAATAGTGAACTATATATTTGAGTACAAATCATACATGTGTGAATAAAACAATTCCAACAGTTGGTGTGTGAACACGGGCAGTAGTAATTTTGCTCGAAATATTACCAATAACAAAACAGTTATCATTGTATGTAAACTATTGAAATATAATTATACTTTATTTGATCTATCCCACAATGCTCCTCACCGATGCACACCTGATATCTATGGTCGACCTGCGAAATTTGGGCTACCGATAACCACGCTGAAAATTCCATACTTGTGCCAAAACTACAGTGTGGAATCAAGCTGTATTCAAAAATAAAAAAAAGTTTTACTCATACTGATGATATTTACTTTATTGTAAAGTGAATACATTACTGTGTATGCATGCTTCAATAATAACTGATTGGCTCACTGCTTTCTACATAGTGAATGCTTAACCTAATACAGCTGTCCCGTTTAATGAAGTCGCTCTCCTCAATTCTCTTGTTTCTACTAGATATGATTAATCATAAAACAGGCAACGACACCACGAAATGTAAGTGAACATTTTTGGGAATTTCGATGACTAACAAACTCTTTCAGATGTCAACTGTTTAAGAAACTTTAACGAACCCTATTTGGGAGCTAGATTATTCGCAGGTGTGTTCCAAGATTTATGTCAATTGTGTATACTACTTTTATCCACATATTTATCACATGAGATTCGGTTATTGTACTTGTATATAACATTTTACTTCTGAGTTAGAGAGAACGAAGTAGCCACCAGAACACTTCAGTGAGATCTGACAAATATGCAACTACACTGTCAGACTTGAAACAGTTATCTTATCTTATGAGATTCCTCACTGATTAAGTGTTAAGAGGAACGCTTTGCATTGAGGTTGTGGCTTGAAGGATACGTGTTCAGGGAATTTCAATTCTGCTTTCTTCAACATGCTATCAACTTGCTTCAATCTACAACCCAGTTTAACGTACATATTATGTGATCATTTCATTTGGATTCACATGTTCAAAACCCTGTAGTCACGCATCAATTAAAAGCGCTGAAGTCTCGATTTCGATCAGTCAGCTAGCAATTCCAATGGAAATCAGAATTCATTCAACCGATAGAGATATTTATTCCTAAGTTGATAGAAAACAACCTCACAGGAAACGAATGTTTGAAGAGAATCAATTTCGCCCTTATTTAATATTATGAGAATTGGGTAATTGCGTGTGGTCAGTGTCATTCCATTTTGATAACCAGTAGAAGATGTTGAGAAATTATCCTTGAGTATGCGAGGGAATAAAGAGGCTGTGATGAGTGCTGTATTAGAAACTATTCTTTTGCATAATCTCTCAACTTTGATTATCATTTTCTGTATTTTCAGGTTTGGCATACACACTCAAAAACGCTGACCTATATGGTGAATTGACTTTATGACAACTGATTTTTATGTGTGGTTCTTGTCACTTTGTCAGCATCCAGTATATAATTTAACCGTTGAGGAGGATACCTGAGATGGACCGCATTCCATGAATCTATTCACATTTTTCAAATATTTATCTAGCACTATTTTTCCAAGATAATAAGCATGAATTGATATGATGTTTAAATACATTTACACACAGGTCCGTTCCAAGAAGAGCATTCCCTTCATAAATGTATTGTCGAACAGCGTGAAACTCACATCGGTAAATAGTTTTATTTTGAATTCTTACTTCACATTTATCCAGTAAATATTCTTAGCTAATCTCACCTGTTAAGTTGGTTTTAATTTCAATTTTGAACCCTCCTGATAGTTTGTAGGTACGAACAGGAAAGTTAGGAATGCTGATTTGTAACTCAAGATAACTGACTTCATACTGATTGGGGTGATTTGGATATGATAGAGAAGATTTGTAGCTCAGGTGGATGATTTTGATGTTGTTTTGTTCTCTGAGCTGGATGGTTAGTTCGCGAAGCTTTCATCACCTTACTGGGTGACATCCTCAGCGCATACTTCAATTTGAAGTGAGCTTTTAGATTTCTCCACGAGTTTATTAATCATCTCTCCTGGTGACCTTGGACGTGATGGGTTGTTTGTGTGTGTTTTCACACCTTCTAGGTTACTTGTATTGGAACCGGTTGTTTCTTTGACTTGAACTTTGACCCTTTGTGTGTGAAGTTTCTTCCTTATTGGTTGATAAATTTTGTCTATCTCGATGTGTCTATTGATTGATGATTCACTGGAATACCAAGCTTCTAAACATTCTCTAGCATTCTTGTTATTTCCTTTGTCTTATATTTGAACGTTGTCCCAGTCGAATTGATGTCCGTAGTTGTCTGTGTGTAGTGAAATGAGGGAGTGGATATCATGTCTTTTGACGGCTAGCTTATGTTCGTGGATACGAAGACGAAGGGGACGTCCACTTTGGCCGATGTAGTGTTTTTCGCAGTTGGTACAGTTTATTTTGTAGATGATGTTGGTTTTGTCTTCTTTCGTTGTTGATTCTTTCGGTTGACATAGAATTGAGTGCAGCGACTTTGTTGGTTTTTGTACGACGTCAATTCCTAAAGGTTTGAAGAGTCTTGTAGTGATTTCTGAGATATCTTTTATATATGGTAAGGCAATTTTCTTTGTGCTTTCCTTGGTGGCTTTTGCTTTGGTAGGTTGGCTTGGGGGTATATGTCTCTTGATGAAATTCCGTGGATATCCATTCTTTTGGAAGACGTCCATGAGATACTTTTCTTCAATTTTTCTTAAGGTGGGAGTGCTGCAGTGAGTCCTTACTCTCTTGAATAGTGTTTGCATGCAATTCCTTTTGTCTGTTATTGGGTTGTTGCTGTTGTAATTCGGTATTTGGTCTGTGTGAGTTGATTTCCTATAAGCTTGAGTTTCTAATTCTCCTGTGGTTGTTCGCTTGACTAAGACGTCCAAAAATGGTATTTTGTTCTCGGATTCCTCTTCTCTTGTGAATTTGATGTCGTTGAAGACGTTGTTTATTAAGTTGTGAGTTTTATCTAATTCGTTTCTTTTGATGATTACAAATGTTTCGTCGACGTAGCGTATCCAAATCTTGGGTTTGATCTTTGGTAGAATTATATTTTCGAGTCTTTGCATCACTGCTTCTGCAATCAAACCTGATATTGGCGATCCCATGGGTGTTCCTTTGACTTGTTCATATATTTGGCCGTTGAATTGGAAGTATGTTGTTAGGCATAGATTTATGCATTCCATCCAGCTTGAGTGTTGCATTTTCGATTGTTGTGGCAGTTGTTCGTCGTTGCTAAGTAATTGCTCCATGGTTTCTTTTGCTAAGTTTTGTCCGATGGTTGTATATAATGCTGTCAAGTCGAATGATACCATTATTTCTTGTTCATCTATTTGGATGCCTCTGATTTTCTCTAGGAATCGGATAGCAGAGTTGATGGAGTGATCGCAACTACGGACATCAATTCGACTGGGACAACGTTCAAATATTAGACAGAGGAAATAACAAGAATGCTAGAGAATTTTTAGAAGCTTGCGTATTCCAGTGAATCATCAATCAATAGACACATCGAGATAGACAAAATTTATCAACCAATAAGGAAGAAACTTCACACACAAAGGGTCAAAGTTCAAGTCAAAGAAACAACCGGTTCCAATACAAGTAACCTAGAAGGTGTGAAAACACACACAAACAACCCATCACGTCCAAGGTCACCAGGAGAGATGATTAATAAACTCGTGGAGAAATCTAAAAGCTCACTTCAAATTGAAGTATGCGCTGAGGATGTCACCCAGTAAGGTGATGAAAGCTTCGCGAACTAACCATCCAGCTCAGAGAACAAAACAACATCAAAAAGATTGGTGTGATGGTTTACTTTCTGATATGTCTGTAGTTGCATGCCTTTTTATTGGTAATGATACTTTCAGTGAATGTTTCCCTTCTCGTTGTTTCAATGACTTGTTCTTTTCCCTCAATTTCTTCATCAGCTAGGATGGATGTAGCAAGAGGAGATAACTGTGATCAGTTTAAACCACCAGGAAGCATAGAAGGTAATCCGTTTTGGACAACTCACATATGTATTATATTCTGTAAGATCACTGACTTGGAAGATGCTGGAAATGAGTTTCCGAAATTCATCGGGTTAATTTTCGAAGGTCAAATCTATTCTCATATCACACTCATTCACATAATACATCTTGCTTTCAATCTGTTAGTGTTGTCAGTGAATGGGACGTTACAATATCAATATTAAGTGCACAACCAGAAGGCTCTTCTTTTACATTTGCTATCACACATCACATCTGTAGGGTGAAATGACGTGGATTCTGAAGTCTGTGACATTGTCTGATGTAGTTGAGACTGCAGTTCATGTAATTTAAACACTCCTGTAAATTGTCATATAAGATAGAGTTGTCAGCCCACCGATGACGAGGAAGTCGAAATTATTTGATTTCAACACATGATAAGAAATAATGAGCACATGTAAGCGTTTCTCGAAGGTGTTTTGACTGTCTTCAAAGAGGTTGTATGATCAGCATTCGATTGAATGATCACATAGACTGGCTAGTCATCTGCTTAAACACACTGAACCAAGCCACAAGATATTTCACAGTATTCTGCATGATCACCTTTCACTATTTGATTCTGTGACATTGATTTTAAAAATAAAGGCATGATCATCCAAATTTCAGATATTCAGAAATTGAAGGATGCAGTAGAAGCTTCATATGTTGAAAGAAGGGTGTATGGCCTATACATCTGTAAGTGTAATCTGTTTTGTCCATGGGTTTTACACACTCTATTTATGTATTAATATCTAATCACAGAAACAAAGCACAAAAGATTCCGCTCATAAGCCTTTAGGATTACGTGAACATTGTTCGCTTGACAATGGTTATGTATTTATAACTGAAATCAGTAATACATTTGTCTTGAAATATCGAGGTTTCCAGACAACTGTGCATTAATTAGTAGCCGGTGCACAACATTTGCTTGTATATAGGTGTATTCAGTGAAGAATGTCCACTGATCACAGAAACTAGCATAGGCTGAGAAGTACATTAAGGGATCAATGCTCAGACGGCAATCATCAGTATGCAAAGGCGAAAGTTAAGGTACACAGTGGCTGAAGCACATGCTTACTCAGAGTGGAAATGTTAGGAAGGAACCAGATCAGTATTCGTGTTTGCGCAAAATGTAGTAAAATTATGTGACAGAGATAAAAGGAATTTAGTAGCGGAGAAAATTCCCGATGTGTTCACGTGTGTGCTATTACGCGTCAGGTAGATAAATCAATACATTTGTGAAAATCAAAAGCAACAATGACAACGATGGTTTATCGTTATCGCAACGAAGGTTTTGGAATAACCGCTGCCTCCCAGTTTATTACCAGTGACTTACTTACACATGAGTGTTTCACAATAGAGGCAGTGTTGACAGATTGAGCAAGAAATGTCCTGCATCAAACATCTTCTAGACAAAGGAAATTATCCAATGCATTTATTACTCCAGGCTTTGTCAGATCCTGTCAAATGTAGGACAAGGAGTCTACGCATGAATAAAGCTGATGAATAAAGCTTGCTTTTTTGACTAATATGTCACTTTTACATTGCTCTTTTTTTCAAGTGCTCAGAAAAATTCAAAGACTGCCATCGAGAGGTTGGAAAGTAAGATTAACCTACTATCTAATACGAACTCCGCACATTTGATTCTTGAAAATCGACTGATGAGAGAAACTGACATACTGCCTACATAGATAAATATGTTTAACTGAAATTTGTATGTTGAACAACAGAGACAGGGTTTGTGTGATCATCGCTGGATCACCAATTTACTCATGTCATATCATATCATCTGAAATCACATTTAGTATTTTGAAGGCAATCATGCAGTGTATCACAGACTTCACATTCAACAAAACCCAATCGACTACTTCTTCTCGAGTGAAGACCAGTTGTGGTCAAGTAGATTTGAACCACGTCAGAAATTCCCAATACACCATCATTCACACCCACAGCCACAGAGACACACGCACATTAGCGCGAATAAATGCGTTTAAGATATCTGAAATATGCGATTGGATGAAGTTGACTGCACTCACTGACTATCTGTCATTCTGGGTGAGGAATGACGTGTCTTCTTCAAGTCAAATTATTCACACCGATAGTGAATACTGGTCGATTCATTCGTGTTTCTCCCTTTACTCATAACATTCAGCGTTTCTTGCTCTTTCATGAAGTCAATAATGCTCACCATCTTTCATTTTTTCAACAGGAGCGGGAAGAGAAAACTAGAAGAGAATATGAATTTCTTCCTCACGCTAGACCGTGAAACGTGTCTTCTGGACATTATTGAAATGTACTGCTGTGCAGTGGATTTCATGAACACTTTTAATTAAATAATTCACTTTCTTTATAATGTTAACTGTCTGTCTTCTAAATACATTTTATTCACGCAAATATTTAACTTATTCCTACTGGTCAGATGGATTCGGTGTTCTCATTCTGAGTCATTAGCACACCAATCGAAGCTAACTTATTTACATTAAACCTGGATTTTATATAATTCAACTTTTCAATTCATCAGTTGGTGGGATTTTTAATTGACAACAGTATCATCGAGATCAGCCAAATTCACCTTATGTCATGAGGAGCGTCAGCGCTGCTCATTGGCCTCCTGGAAGGTTATATTTAATATGGAAGAATTGAAATTCCATGCATTTGAACACGATGTGATCGAATAGGCCACCATTCAACCTGATTTCGCCACCTCATCAATAGGAATGCAAACATTTGACAGTACTGATCTTAGCCGCATCATTGAGGTAGCATAGTGATGGATCGAATCGCTGATCCCAGTTGCGTCAGTTACGTATTCACTAATCTCCAGATTTCTGTAATTTAAAGTCATAACACTAACAGCAGGATGACGAGATAATATTTTCACTGATAGATATTGTCTGCATTGTGAAATAAACATCCTATTTTGAAATTCGAATAGGGAAATGAGGAAAATCAGAGGGAGTGATTCAGCAAAGTGTCTCTTTTCAAACAGTTGATCATCAAGCCGCACCCTGTCATACATATATCTTACATGCATTCACATTTGGCTTATTTCATGAATAACACTACATTGCGATGTGGCCTAATTTGAGTCAAGCGTAAGAAACTTAGCTTCCCAGCAGTTTGTTTCCTCTCTTCGACGGTCATTTATTTGGTTTCAGCTCATTTCACCAAGCAAAGAGAAACTTCACACAAGATGCTACCTTTAGGTTTTCCTTGAATACTGTCAGGTCGCCTTGCAATGTACTACTGAACTACAATAAAAGGAGACACAGGATACCCACTCCCTGCAGACTTCTCTTAGTTGATGTCCGCGTTGCGCCCAACGAACATTCCGAAAAGTGCTTAGGGCAATCGCACTCTCCCCTCTACAAACCACACTAGGTCTTCGGATTCTAGCACTTTACTGGCCACCAAAATTCAACCAGCAACATCAACCCATTTCGCCCGCATTTTGATTGCTAGTCTGCTGAAAATTCGTTCTAGATTTATGAGACAGTCCAGATAAGAAAAGCATCTGATGCTCTCCAGCATGATATGGGCGTAACGGAATCTTGAATCAAAATGAGGAAGAAAATTTCAGTCAAACTAACGGCTTCAGAACCTCTTATAATTTTTCCAGAACTTGAACGAGCATTTGCATATTCTTGTCCAAATGAATCATTCAGTATCTGCATGGCTATTTCATTACTGACGTCTGGAGGAAATGCTACACGTGCTTCAACAGCCTCTCTTGTCTTTCCACAATAAGATGTAGAAGATAAGTCAAACTCTTTTCCATCTCAGGCAATTAACTCTCAACTGCTTTTCAAAACTGGCTGGAAGACATTCAACATTCACTAGTATTGCCATCAAAGTGTTTAATTTCGTGAACATTAGCATGCACATATTACTAACAATGGCGCCCAGAGATTCCTTCAATTCTGACGCGAACTCGCCTCTCATCTCAGGCTTATAAGTGACTGCATTCTACCCCATTTGTGTTGTTGCCTTGTTTCCTGTGATTCGGTCATTGTGAAATGCAACTATTAATAACTGTAAATAACTGAATAATCTTGAGAAGTTTTCTGTCCACCATTCGTCGTGGGAAATCGCCAATTACCTGGAATGCTTGGATACCTGTTGTGTGTCGAATAAAGATCGTGATGTCAAACTTTCAGCTCATTTCATTATTGAGATTGGCCTGGATTCGTAACGTCTTCTGTAACTCTCGTGTTTCAATATGAATCAATTTATCTGCAAAATGATGAGCTCCGTCGACTCCTTATACATGAAATCTATGGCACTTCTTTTGAAACAAGAGAGACGTCTGAGTTCAAAAAACACGCTCCTGCCCACAAGTGATACATTCGAAATTTTATTCAACAGCTTCTGATACCAGCTTCAAGCGAGAATTTGTTGATAACATACGAACTGAACCACGCAATCGTCTAATTGATGGTATTATCATTCGGAAACTAGGTAAAGTGCTGGTTCTTATTCCTTCCTCCACTTTCCGAACTGCTAACGATTTATGTATTACATATGGCGAAGTCAACATTGAATACCCAGCTCACAACACACCAATGACTGATGTACTGCTGTCTGTGGTTGTTAATGCAAGTCTTCATGAATCGAAATTCAATCTGTCATCGACAACTGATAGATTGCAGAAAAAAGGCAAAAATATTGAACCATGTTTAGCATATGAGAGATTCATCCACGAAGCACTTGTCGTTTTCAAGATACGAGATTAGCCAAATGAAGTCTCCTTTCCGGAGTTCGAGCGCTTGCGTTTCTCAGATTTCGCATGATTCTCTCAATTTCAAGGTGATATGCAGTCAATTACTCTCCCAATATTCCACAGTATTCATTGTAGCCTGATGAAAACCTTTATCACAAGTTCAGGAAAGTTTCAGTGTCTCATGACTGATACTGAGAGTTCTGAGTCTATAATTTCTTTGAATGATTTAAACACGCTTCGTGAGTATGACTGAGTAAAACCCATATCCGGTTGAATTACAGCTGTTACTGGTCATCAACCTCTTATTGGTACTGCTATCATTGATTATATTGAAATTTTCCTTACCTAGACAACGAATACGCTCCACCATTTTTGTGATTTAAGGCTGCTAGTTTGCTAAATGTCCAAATGTCACTATGCCTGAGTTATTCAGCGAATCTTTGTTCCGAATTACTTCTCGAATGTTTAAAATATGTGGGGGGGGCAGGGAAATATTGTGTTTTTCTAGCGCGGCAAAATTTAAACTTTCGATTCAGGCTAGATAATACGAAAGGAGACTTGCAAATCCACCTTTCTCCCATGAATGCATGAAAACTAAATTAATTTCACTTAATACTGATATAAATTTGCACAGCAGTAAGTGATAATGAAATACAACTGGCCTGAAGAAAAAGTGGTCGACTTCATTATGTTATCAGCCAGGGACAGTTGCCTTAAGAAAACAAGTTACTCACTAGATGTACATTTTATTACTCCTAACGTGGTGTTTTCATGTTACTCAAAAATACTGCGCGAGTGTTTTTGGGTGTATTAGTTGGTTAATATGACATCGTCCAGCAATCTATTGTAGTTCCCTACATATCTAAATGATATGGGCTTTAACCAAAGTGGTTATCAGTGAGCGCTGTAAGTTGGGTTGTTTCAGCGTGGCGGATGCGTCCGACTATTCATTTTATGCAAGGATTGAACTTTAGGCCTATTGCGTCATTGAAACAACGATCTGCTAGTCATAACGACTAAGCATAGTTCGATATTTGACGATAAATATAAACAACCAGGAGATTTGAAAATAGTCAAGACAAATATAAATCAAGAAGTGATTGATCATTTTAGAAATTATTGCCTGAGAACCCTCGTCTTGCAACAGTATTTCGAATCCAGCTTTAGAATGTGTACGGCTTTTGTGCTATACCGTCCTCTCAGGATGAAATAATTATTCAATTATGGGTTTGTAAGGATTCGATTGATTGGGTACAGGATTTTATCATCAGTTAGAGAACCATTGAAATACCTGTGAATTAGAAGCATATAAGAATAAGCGTCACATTTGTCAATGCAAATTTAACCTTGGCTGAGCAAAATTTAGGTGGTCGACCCCAGAATATATCGGTTTCCCAAATGCATAGGGAAATAAGTCTCCGCTAAAGCTTATGTAACAAACTGCATTCATCAGTTATTCTGATATGTATACTTAGTGAAACCATTATCACTGTGTTGCGGTGAGCGGACCGCGAACACTTCCTGAAAAGACACCGTGATCTGCTATGTGGATCACGGTACCATCCTTCAAAAGAATCTATCACTCTGTATTACTTGTATTATTTTGTAGATGTGGAACAAGTAATTCACACAAGAACTGAATTGATGGATCAGAGTTTCATGTACAAAGAAGACTTTCAAATTGTTTTACATAATTTGAAACCGCTGTGACAGCTGGCCATAAAGATACCTGAGAACTAGCCACTTTACAAACAACAAATGATGTTACAAACAGCAAAAGTGTATTCCGAGTACACTTCCACGCAACAGTCAGAAATGCCTCTCCGGTGGATAACTGTGAATCTAGAGGATTCTTCAAAATGATGCAAAGATGAATTTCATTATATTTCAAGGCTTAATAAAAGTCGAGGAATCGCACTGAACGCTTGTTGTTTTCCCATACTGCCGTTTTGCCTAACTACCACTTGAATATGTACGCTGTTGCAATACACAACTGACACTGTTGAGCTTCTCTTTGTTTACCTGTCACCTTCACCACATTCCAACTTATCTACGAAATCCACAAGTCACACAATGACGAATAACACTCAATCATCTCTAAGTGCTGTTTATTCGAATAAGTAAACTACAATGAATTTCAGCTATTCAAATGTTTCATTGCTTACTCTGTCTCACATATCTCCACAGATTTCGACATATGACAGGAAGAATTATCAAGTATGCTGGCCATGCCCAGTATCATATTTGGGTGTGAAGACAGTCCAATTCACCTATTCAGTCATGAGATACTTTAAAGACGGATTGGATTTGCCGATTATCAAGAAGCATTCGATTTATATACGTAACGGCGACCTCAGTATAGTCACTTTTGGATAAAGTACTGAAAAATCCAGTTCTCAGCATCACCTTCTTCATTCAAAAACAGACACATATTCGTAACAAGTGCATAAGCGTGCAAAGAACGACACTTTGTTGCTTTATCCTCATTCAGACGACGAAACTGTGAATAGGACTTCAAGGTACACGTCAGCACAGAATTGACTGCCTGAGAATTGCGAACAAATGCAAATAGAGGCTTCAAAATAAGAAAATGCTTCCGTTTGTATGAAATTTCACCTTGAATAAAGGGTTTGTTAGTTTACTTAATATTTCGTCCAGAAAACTGTTTCGAGACAGAGAACGCTCTTGCTTATTGTCAGAATTTATAAATACAGACCCAGCCGACTCAAAAGTGTGAAATGAAACTCTTGATGAGTCATCTCTAGGACGCGTTCATAAAATAATTTGAAATGTCTTACTAAGTAGCACTGAATGGCAGTCTAATAATAAACAGAGAAAATAACCATGAAATAAATAACCCTAATGAATTCGGAATCAAATATTGTTGGATTAGTTTTACGAAGAGTACAGTAAATTCATTGAAAACCGTTTCCTGTATTGCTGTTTTAGTTCACGCTATGAAAACATCATTGCAATAGTTCTTATTAACCATTACGTCTCAGTTGCAGTTAACGAGAGCATGACGGAGCTCAGTTATCAGTCAAGCTGAATGAGGCAATGTGAGACGCTAGTCATCTTCGAGCTGTTTATATATGGAGTTCAAGTTACACGATGAGCATTCAAAATCATTCTTCTGAAGCGGTCACGAGAAATATGAGAGAACGTTTTCCATAAAATGTGGTTTCCGAATTGTGTTATCTGGTGAGCAGGAAAAATATGCGAGAAAGTATTCAGTGACGTTTAACAAGAATTTGGAACCTTGCAAACGGTTAGAGCTGTGTCACATTGAAGTGTTTATATGAGTGGATAAAAATGATCAATTCACTTTATTGACATACTCAGCTGATTATTCAAAAGTTGCTTTCAAAAGAGTCACACTTGAAAGGAGGGATTATCAAATTGCAGTTATACTTGTTTTGTTTGCTCACAAGAGCGATTATATTAATCCGCTTAACAAGGAAGTTCTCTGACACCTTGTAGTCACAGTCGAAGAACAAAAACACAAGATCTGTGGACGACAGTGACAGCAGGCGAACCAAACAGATGACATGTAGTCGAATTTACACTTCTCCAAAGAACAAACAACATCTAGAGAAATATGTGATATTCCTTGCGTCTCAATTTCTAATGGCTGATAATTCCATCATCATTACTCATGAAACTTTCGGTATTAACTTCAATAGGAATTACATCAAAGCTGTACACATTTTCCGCTTTAATTACGTTTCAACCAACGGAATCTGACTTAAATGTGAAGGCAGTCATTAGACAGTTTTAAGGGTTTAGGTGATGGTATACTTCTAATGGACAAACGCGATTATGTTGAAAAAATGGAAGGTATTTTGAGTGATCAGTCTAAATTCCAATCTCTTGGTGTTTTCAAAGACCTCAATGTAAGAGCTGAGAAACTAATGACCGACTCCCTCAAATAACTGAACCAAATAGGAGTAGTATCATCCACTACGTATGAGTTCATGAAACCTACGGGTACCAATACTCCACGACTTTACGGTCTACCAAAAGTTCACAAACCGGGTCTTCCTCTTCGCCCTGTTTTAGATATGTATAACTCTCCATTTCACGGAACAGCGAAGTGGTTAGTTAAGATTCTGGGTACTTTGCACAGAGAAATCGTGCAACATCGAATTAGTGATGTCTTTGACTTTATTTCTAAAACATCCGAGACTAATGTGAGGTATAAACGCATGTTATCCATGGATGTATCATCACTATTCGCTAACGTACCGCTTATGGAAACAGTTGATATTATATTTGTCAAGAAATCACCGATAAGCAATTAGACTTAGGAATCCCCTTGTGTAGCCTCAGAGAATTACTTCTTAAATGCACAATGAATGTTCACTTCGTCTTCAATAATTCATACTATCGACAAGTAGATGGAATAGCTATGGGTAGTTCACCATTAGGCCCAATATTTGCTGACTTCTTTACCACAAAACTTGAAAACGGGAAATTGAAGGACATCATCAATGAGTTGGATATGTATTACCGATAAGTCGATGATACATCTCTCTTAGCTGATGAGAATGTTAACATAGACGAATTGTTCCTGAAATTCAACAACATCCACCCTTCGCTTACCTTTACTTGTGAAGAGGAGCAGGAGAATAAACTACATTAACTGGATATCTTGTTAATTAGGAGAGAAGACGGGTCACTTGGGAGAAGTGTGTACAGCAAAAGCACATTCACTGGGCAATACACACACTTCCTTAGTTACGTGCCCATTAATTATAAAAGGAAGGTTGTAAAATGTCTCGCGAGCAGAGCAAGGAAGATATGTACGGATGACCTCTTACAAAAGGAATTTGAATATATTCCCGATTCCTTGACGGAGATAGGTTATCCGAGTAGTTTCATAAAGAAACATATGAAAACATCAGAGAAAAAACCTGAGACTCTGACTGCACATAAGAAACCTCTATTTATTAAGTTACAATTTAATGGTAACTTATCAAGTGATATTCTGTTCCAAAGACTTTCAAGGAATATACGTAGAACATTTTTACGCAGCACACCTATGTTTGCCATTCTCTAGCCGACGAATGATTGGGATGCAAACGAAGGATAAGCTTGATAGTTTTGCCACATCTATGTGTATTTATCAATTCAACTGCACCTGCGGTGACAGTTATATTGGGCGTACTACTAGACAGCTTAGCCAACGTGTTAGTGAATATCTCCCATCGTGGTTTGGCAAAGGACAGACAAAAACAATCCGTAGCTCAATTCTGTCACATTTAATTGATAGTGGTCATGTAGTCGATAAAACGAAAGCCTTCAAAGTAATTCATCGTATCCCACCGAATCTTTCTAATAGACTTCGTATTCGTCTACTGCACACAGCTGAGGCGATAGGCATTCGAACTACTAAACCTAAACTATGCATTCAAAAGAAGTTCGTACAGCCAGTATCCCTCCCGTGGCCTAATAAGACATAACCAACTAAAGATTTCTACACCACCCCTTATTTATATTTCCAACCCTTTCTTATCATCCCTTAATCTTATCTTCATTATAAACGTGTTTCATTTCCTTCCCTTACATTCCAACATTACGTAATCGGTTCATTGCTTGTTTTTACTAGCCTTTATCGACTACTTCCACCTGAACATTTGTTTGATTGTTTAATCATACTGTTTTTCATTATTCGTGTTACCACAGATTGCCTCACTTTTTCATTCTTATTATTGATAAGACCATTATTAATATTATCATTACTACTATTATGACTGATTGCACAATTTATATTCACCATCGTATTATCCTATAGACAAAACACCATGATTGGTTCATATTTGAATTTTATTTGTAAACTTATGTAGTGATATTAGAGTTAAGCCTGATGAGATCTAATAGAAAACAACAATATGTTGTTCTAAAATTTAAGGGTTATTGTTACTGATTTGCTGAGATCCGAATGCACAAAACTCCAAGTAGTTTACTTATCATCCATAGAGGATCCTCATTTCTGTTGAGACTATGTTAAGTGGACTCAAGCTGTTCTAAACTGGCTTTCCCTTCATACAATAAATGTCTCTTTGAGATGAGGGAGTGAAAATCGTGCATTTTTTCCAACAGTGTACACACGACATCAATAATCAGTATGCTTGAAAGATCAGCTTAGTGATGGGAAACAGGAATGACAGCTCAAGTATGTGAAATATTCAAACAATATGAAAATGTAATTCAACTGAAACAAGCATGTTTAGATTTAGAAGCATCTCAAATGTCCTTTATGAGCGGGATCGACCGTAACTTAAACTATAATATTTTCATGAATTTGGAAGGCGCCAAGGATATGGGGCTGTGCAGTATGTAGAATGAAACCAACCAACATCTCTCCTGGTAAAGGTAACACCATCAGGGTACTTATCTAGTTTTGATTGCCTTATAGAGCATGTAGTACTGTATAGTGTCACCAGATTGGCTGCAAGGAAGCATCTTTTTATTGCTCCCTTTATCCTCTTTTAATCTGTTTCTCCTTTGTATGGGAGGCTTATAAACACTTTCCTCTTTTCAACTGTTGGAGACTTCTCTTTCTCATATCTTTGTTTGCTGTACTTTAGGATAAATCCTTTTGGATACCCGTTTTCCTTAAGGCATTTTTCGACAAAGCTTAATTATTCTTCTACCTTGTTAGGCGAACATAACTTTCTGACCCTGTCGTACAGTAATCTTACTAATCCCCTCCTATAGCTCATAGGGCAGAAGCTGTTGTAATGAAGGTATTGTCCGGTCCAAGTTTATTTTTTGTAGATGGATTTTTCGACCGTTCCATCCTTTCTTCTTCTTACATTTAGGTCCAGGAAATTGAACCCATCGTTGTGTTTGTATTTCATGATGAATTTATTGTTTGGGTGGACCTCATTTAGGCGGTCAATTAATACGGATGCATGACTCATGTCATTACAAACAACAAAAGTATCATCGATGTATCGACGGTAGTATGTTGTTCCATTGATACCGTCACTCAGTCGTGTCTGTTCGAGATAGCCCATGAAGATGTCTGCTAGAATGGGTCTTTGGGATGAACCCATGGCAACCTCGCCAGTTTGTCTGTAGACTTGGTTATTGAATCTAAATTGGATGTCTTTTGTGCAAAGAATTAGTAGCCGTTTCATCTATGACTTTGGTAATGGCAATAGATGTTTTAGTTTACAAATGATATCGATTGTTTCCATCACTGGTACATTTGTAAATAAGGCAGTCACGTCGTATGACACCATCAGTTTATCTGATATGTCAACGTGATCGACTTCTTTAGAAAATTGGAAGGTGTCATTCTAGCTATGATTTGAAATTTTTTGTCGAATTGGCTCCAATGAATCAGCTAGCCATCGGGCTAGTTTGTGGCGTGATGGGTTTATCATTGATAATATGGGCCTTAAGGGCACATTTGCCTTATGGATTTTTGGTAGACCGTACATAAATGGGAGTCGTTCACCCTTTGATTTGAGTTCATTGTACGTTTCGTTGTCAATCAGTTTCTTGACGAGTAGTTCTTTGAGGAATTTATTTACCTTGTTTTCGAATGACGTTGTTGTATCCTTCTTGGTTTTGTCCAATTGAAATTTTCCGGAGTCGTTTCGAATTGCCAACATCATATGTACATCATCATTTTTACTCATTATAACAATTCCAGAGTCTTTGTCCGGTCTAAACATAAAAAGGACAGCGAATCTACTACGATTTGCTGAAGCAATTGCAATCAAACGTCACAGACCAAACTTATGCATACAGAAAGAGAGTGTGGTCAATCTCTCACTCCCTTGGTAACCATATCTCTTTCATTACACTGATTAGTCATACACACTAGTGAGCTCAACTCACTAAGCAAGTTTTCAAGTTGATGAACGTTGACCTTCTTGAGTTGCCATGTTGACACTGTTTATTAGATTTTTCTGTTCACTGTCTTCTCTCACCCCCCTTTTTCTTTTTCATTGTTTGACAGTGTGTAAATTGATAGTGACTTAGATTAGAATACTTATATTCCAGATGCATTCACGTTATAATGTCTTCTCTATTACCTTTCAAACAATGTAGTATGAAATGCTATTATTTATAACCATTGTAATTTCAGGTAGTTTGCAGCTGATGAGAACCTGTGAAATAGAATGATATCATTTTATACTGTAAACCTGGTCTTTCTTTCTTTATCAAAATTTCTTGAATTATAGATTTTCTTTTTATTACAGGTGGAAACTTCAGCCTCTAAATCAGCCTAATGGTTGGGCTTTGTTTCAACTTATTGCCCTCAGAACTTCTTCCCCATAATAATCTTGAACACAGCAAGAACAACAATTGTACCAGGATAATATGAGCTCATCTTTCATTATTTTGGCGATTCTTCTCAACTGGTTACAACCTGAACGTTAAAAATTATAAATTACATTAAAGATATGAACACACTTTTCCAAGATCATAAGGAGTAATTCGTTGGTAGGAAGTAAAAGTAACATTAGTCCGGAATGATTTAACTGATTAGGAGTTACAAACACTGACTATTTATAGAATAATTAGACAATTAGGCTTGGAAACAAAAAGCAGGGCTTCGTATATATATGTGTGTATAGAAACAAGGTTTAGTTAGAAAGAGTATAACAAAAAGGTAGATTACGTAACTAAAGGAAACGTATTATCTAATAGCCAATAGAAAAAAGGACAGAAAAGAAACGAGGTAGGGTGAGCCATGTTTAGATGAGAGAGTAGAGTTTTCTATGCATGAAAAAAGCGACTCATGAAAATTGTATATTTTTTTGTTCATGGATAATCCCCATCCAGGCATTAATGAAAACAAAACACGTATATCAGCGAAGAGTCTCTTTTCGGCGAATTCATTTTCTTAGCTGTACAATCGCAAATATATATGCATTGTTTTGTATGTATGTGTACATTAAGTTTGTCAAACAAAGTTACAATTGGTTAAGGTTACTTTTAACTAAACAAGTGGAGGATGGTAATATAGGTCAAGAAAATTAAGTGCTAATGAAACTAGGGTAGTAAAAAAATGATGAGTTGTCACAAACAGTTGTAATAATAATAGTGAGTTTTACTCAGGATGCACATAGAAACAAAGTAGATAATGCGAAACTATGTAAGAGATCTAAGTGGATACAAGAATTATAATTGCTTAAGGTTATTTTAACTAAACAAGTAAAGGTTGGTAATATAAGTCAAGACCATTAAGTGCTAGGGTAGTAACAAAGGTGATGAGTTGTCACAAACAGTTGTTAAAAGAAGTTATGCAATAATAATATGAATAGTTTGATGAGTGAGTTTTACTCAGGATGCACATAGAAACAAAGTAGATAATACGAAACTATGTAAGAGAAAGTGAATACAAGAATTATAAGCAATTAAGGAACAGGCGAAGAAACAAAATTAAGTCATCAAAATAAAAATAAAAGCTCAAAACAAATCAAAACATTGTTACCATGAGAGTAGAAGTGGTTGAGTAATCTTCTTTTGTATGCACAGCTCCGGTTTTTCCATGTGAATGGCCAGAGCTTCAGCGATGCAAAGGAGACGAAACCGTATTGCCTTTGATATGTTATTCTTGACTCTGTAGATTACTTTGAAGGAGGCGTTCGTTGAAATGCAATGATCAGTGTTGACCAGGTGTTCAATTATCGCACTCCTTATTGCACCAGTATTGCCTTTTCGCAACCATGCTGGATAATGTTCTTGAATTCTCTTGGACAGGATGCGCGTCGAACGACCGATGTACCTGGCTCCACAGCAGCAGGTGAACTGGTATATGCACATAGAAGTGGCCAGATGCGGGATCTTGTCCTTGAGGCTTCTGCAGATCAGTGGGCGACTGGAGAACACTATTCGTAGCGTTGCTGCAAAGAACGTTCTTCTCAGAGATGATGTGATCCTTCTCTTGAGAATATCGCTTGCTAAATCTCCCTTGAAATCCAAATTCATGTAGATTTTCTT
Organism: Trichobilharzia regenti; assembly: GCA_944472135.2. Taxonomy (NCBI): domain Eukaryota; kingdom Metazoa; phylum Platyhelminthes; class Trematoda; order Strigeidida; family Schistosomatidae; genus Trichobilharzia; species Trichobilharzia regenti. The sequence continues at coordinate 263,870 of CALYDD020000394.1, read as the reverse complement.
TTTAGGCACAGTTAAAGTTTCGTTTTTCCGAATTATTGGTTTCATATTTTTGTCGATAAATCTTATTGGGTATCCATTTTGGATGAATATTTCTCTCAGAATATCTAATTCTGTTTCCAGAACGTCGGGACTACAGATGCGTCGGATGCGGGTAGCAAGTGATTTAATTAAGTTTCGCTTTTGTTGAATGGGCACCCAGCTATAGAAGCTTGTTAGTTGACCATTCCACGTAGGTTTTCTATGGATTGATCTTCTTAGGCTCCCATCAGCTCTTCTTGTCAGTTCCACATCAAGAAACGGAATTTTTGACTCGTTTTCCATTTCAAGAGTGAATTTTATTGCTGGATGGCAATTGTTAAATGTCTTCAGCAGCAGATTGGGGTCGTTGTTGTTGTCACAAATAATGAAAATGTCATCCACGTATCTTTTATACAGTCGCAAATTGTCGATGCTTGGCTTTAGTGAACCTCTCTCGAGGCTTGCCACGAAGCAATCTGATAGTAGTGGACCCAACGGAGATCCCATTGCAATACCATCCTTTTGTCTGTAGATGGTGTCGTTGAATGTGAACTGGACGTTCAGAGTGCATCTCAATAATAGTTCTTTCAAGTATGTTGTCGGTATTCCAATATCAAGGTGGTTGTCATCTATATATCTGCATATGAAGCAGACCGTTTCTGTGAGTGGGACATTGGTGAAAAGTGACTCGATGTCGAAGGACAGCATAATTTTGTTAGATACATTCGTGTCTTGTATGCACTCGATGAACTGGAAGGTGTCACGGAGCGAGTACGTACATAATTGTAAGGAACAATTATGTACGTACTCGCTCCGTGACACCTTCCAGTTCATCGAGTGCATACAAGACACGAATGTATCTAACAAAATTATGCTGTCCTTCGACATCGAGTCACTTTTCACCAATGTCCCACTCACAGAAACGGTCTGCTTCATATGCAGATATACAGATGACAACCACCTTGATATTGGAATACCGACAACATACTTGAAAGAACTATTATTGAGATGCACTCTGAACGTCCAGTTCACATTCAACGACACCATCTACAGACAAAAGGATGGTATTGCAATGGGATCTCCGTTGGGTCCACTACTATCAGATTGCTTCGTGGCAAGCCTCGAGAGAGGTTCACTAAAGCCAAGCATCGACAATTTGCGACTGTATAAAAGATACGTGGATGACATTTTCATTATTTGTGACAACAACAACGACCCCAATCTGCTGCTGAAGACATTTAACAATTGCCATCCAGCAATAAAATTCACTCTTGAAATGGAAAACGAGTCAAAAATTCCGTTTCTTGATGTGGAACTGACAAGAAGAGCTGATGGGAGCCTAAGAAGATCAATCCATAGAAAACCTACGTGGAATGGTCAACTAACAAGCTTCTATAGCTGGGTGCCCATTCAACAAAAGCGAAACTTAATTAAATCACTTGCTACCCGCATCCGACGCATCTGTAGTCCCGACGTTCTGGAAACAGAATTAGATATTCTGAGAGAAATATTCATCCAAAATGGATACCCAATAAGATTTATCGACAAAAATATGAAACCAATAATTCGGAAAAACGAAACTTTAACTGTGCCTAAAAAGAAAATCTACATGAATTTGGATTTCAAGGGAGATTTAGCAAGCGATATTCTCAAGAGAAGGATCACATCATCTCTGAGAAGAACGTTCTTTGCAGCAACGCTACGAATAGTGTTCTCCAGTCGCCCACTGATCTGCAGAAGCCTCAAGGACAAGATCCCGCATCTGGCCACTTCTATGTGCATATACCAGTTCACCTGCTGCTGTGGAGCCAGGTACATCGGTCGTTCGACGCGCATCCTGTCCAAGAGAATTCAAGAACATTATCCAGCATGGTTGCGAAAAGGCAATACTGGTGCAATAAGGAGTGCGATAATTGAACACCTGGTCAACACTGATCATTGCATTTCAACGAACGCCTCCTTCAAAGTAATCTACAGAGTCAAGAATAACATATCAAAGGCAATACGGTTTCGTCTCCTTTGCATCGCTGAAGCTCTGGCCATTCACATGGAAAAACCGGAGCTGTGCATACAAAAGAAGATTACTCAACCACTTCTACTCTCATGGTAACAATGTTTTGATTTGTTTTGAGCTTTTATTTTTATTTTGATGACTTAATTTTGTTTCTTCGCCTGTTCCTTAATTGCTTATAATTCTTTTTTTTTTTTTTTTCTCTTACATAGTTTCGTATTATCTACTTTGTTTCTATGTGCATCCTGAGTAAAACTCACTCATCAAACTATTCATATTATTATTGCATAACTTCTTTTAACAACTGTTTGTGACAACTCATCACCTTTGTTACTACCCTAGCACTTAATGGTCTTGACTTATATTACCAACCTTTACTTGTTTAGTTAAAATAACCTTAAGCAATTATAATTCTTGTATCCACTTAGATCTCTTACATAGTTTCGCATTATCTACTTTGTTTCTATGTGCATCCTGAGTAAAACTCACTATTATTATTACAACTGTTTGTGACAACTCATCATTTTTTTACTACCCTAGTTTCATTAGCACTTAATTTTCTTGACCTATATTACCATCCTCCACTTGTTTAGTTAAAAGTAACCTTAACCAATTGTAACTTTGTTTGACAAACTTAATGTACACATACATACAAAACAATGCATATATATTTGCGATTGTACAGCTAAGAAAATGAATTCGCCGAAAAGAGACTCTTCGCTGATCTACGTGTTTTATTTTTTTGTTATCACCAGAACAGTGCAAGATTCATCCCTGTCTCTTTCTGTGTACATAGATTCGGTTTAAGTCGTTTGATGGTAATTGCTTCAGCAAAGCGTAGCAAGCTAGGTTTCTTTCGCTTGTTGATTATTTTGAACGACTTCAGGGTGTCTACAGCATGACCAGTCTCCATTTAATGGCAAATTATCTGTCTACAGCCTGAAAGACACAATGAACAATGAAAAGAATCCTAGCTTGCTACGCTTTGCTGAAGCAATTACCATCAAACGACTTAAACCGAATCTATGTACACAGAAAGAGACAGGGATGAATCTTGCACTGTTCTGGTGATAACAAAAAAATATGCAATTTTCATGAGTCGCTTTTTTCATGCATAGAAAACTCTACTCTCTCATCTAAACATGGCTCACCCTACCTCGTTTCTTTTCTGTCCTTTTTTCTATTGGCTATTAGATAAGACGTTTCCTTTAGTTACGTAATCTACCTTTTTGTTATGCTCTTTCTAACTAAACCTTGTTTCTATACACACATATATATACGAAGCCCTGCTTTTTGTTTCCAAGCCTAATTGTCTAATTATTCTATAAATAGTCAGTGTTTGTAACTCCTAATCAGTTAAATCATTCCGGACTAATGTTACTTTTACTTCCTACCAACGAATTACTCCTTATGATCTTGGAAAAGTGTGTTCATATCTTTAATGTAATTTATAATTTTTAACGTTCAGGTTGTAACCAGTTGAGAAGAATCGCCAAAATAATGAAAGATGAGCTCATATTATCCTGGTACAATTGTTGTTCTTGCTGTGTTCAAGTTTGTTGCCTTCAGTCTGTCATCAGTAATAGTTGTTCAGTACTTTGAAATACTGAAATAAGATACACAAATTAATTTTATTCGAGTTTGACATGAAGGAGACTTTGTGAATAGAGAGTCATACCTTAAATGCATTCACGTAATAAAGTGTATAGGCTGAAATGGAGATGCCTTGCTGAAGCCACATGTTCCTTTCAGAATTTAAGGTGGTATCTGTAATTTGAGTATGACATCTTGAACCGAATCAAAATAGTTCTACTTAAGTGAATTAAAATACGGTATATTCTTCCAACGCTCTAATTATTGTCTGTTCGATTTGTAAGTGAACACAGTTCCATGCAGTCGATTCCTCGTAGTTCCATATACTTCAGTATAACTTCGATAGTGAAATTTATATATCGAGAGCCAATAAAGAATATTCATTTCATTTTTAAATAATGTCATTTCAAAAACAGGATTCTTCAAAAAACAACCTCCCGAAGTAGATTCAACGAACATTTGAGAGAAAATAATTCAAGTATCAGAAGCATACATTTATAAACTAACATAAGTAATAATAATAATTCGTATGATCTCATTCTTGGAATTATTCTTGACTACGGAATAAATATCACTATAAATAATTTGACGCAAAGTTGGTTAGACACACTGTGGATACGATAAAAGTTTTCAATCTGTTCAAAATTTGTTATGTTCAGAGCTTCGCCTTCGTGTTCAATAGATTTCATCTACCATTTGAATAATTTTTCAATGACTTAATATAAATTGCAGTTTAAGAACTAAATTGACACCAGTTGACCTGAATAGCATTATAAATTGTGTCATGCTCACTAATACCTTTCCGGTTTCCATCTCAATGGTATACTTGCAGGTACATGAAAAGTAGCAATAAAAAACGAGCTCCTTTTTGTTTTTATTCAGAATTGTTTCGACTACTTACAACTCAAACAGAACCGGAAAATAAAAATTACGAAAAAATGGGGAAGCTTCTTTTTTCATGTTGACACTGAATATCATTGAAAAGACATAAATTTCACTGAAATGTTTAGCAGAAATTCAAAATAGAATTTCTAACTATGAAATGAATTTGTCAAACTGTCTTACAGAGTGAAAAAATATTAGTGGTACATTATTCAACAAAGTTTCTCACTTCAGTATCAACATTTAGTGTATACTCAAATACAGAAACGTTTCAAGATGGAGAAATAAGTTAGGGCAGAAACAGTTTGGGAGTCCTTTAATTGAACTTCTATTTCACACAAAAATTAAGGACAGTCTTATGAATGAATATTTGCTATCAAATTTTGTGAACCACGTTTTCTTGCTTAATATAAAAATGCAATACGGTTTTCATTCGATCAAACAATCAAACTACTAAGATTTGTCATTTGTGCAATGGAGTAAAGTATTTAGTCCTCATCCGTTGACATTTATTGTGCTATTCAAACGATGTCGTACTGACAAAGTGCAGTGATTCTGTTATTTTGAATCCAATAGCACTAGACAGTTGACTTCATCATTAAGATAGTTATTTGCTTGGTTTGCCACGACTGGATGTCTTCGCGTCAATGCATAAAATGCTTGTTGCATATTATCCATCTGAAAATGACCTGGACAACATTCATACATGTCGTTTTTCATGACTGATTGAATGTAGCTAACATGCTCATCTGCTGTCCATCTTTCAGCTGGAGAAACTGTTGGGTCAGAACTCATTCATAATATAAAGACTTCATCGAGGGGAAATATTTTAGAAATTCGCTTACATCGGACGTCTATTCTCCCCATATTACACGGATAACTTGAACCATAATCAAAAGATAATCCAGAACTAATATTAACAGAAATTTTCCACTCAGTTGAAGTCATCTTAATATACGCCACAAGATAAGTGAGTAGGCACAAGTTATGTACGCACTATGTTCATGTGAGATGAAATGGGCAGACATCCAGGCATTGCTGTTCATATTGTTCAGATAGTTCTTCCAGTGATTAGACTGAATCTCATTTTCCAATAATGTTTTCGGTCACAGTGGATTGTCTTCAGTTGATGTTAATTCTAAGACTCTCGCAGACCATCCACATGGTCCAGGGTTCGATCTTATGCCGATGCACACCTAATATCTATGGTCGGCCTGCAAAATTCAGGCTACCGATGTCATATGCTGAAAATTCCATACCTGCACAAAAAGTACGGTATGGAATCAAGCTGTAATCAATATATATATATATATAACTCTATCAATCATGAGTGTGAACGGATTAAGAAAGTTCTTTCAGCAATTTCACAACTGAAATCTAAATATCCTCGTGATATTCTCTCCAGGGAGCGAAGAAGAATCTCAGTAAAGTAAACCTATCGATGGTTTTCTGTGCTACTCCGTCAAAACTATTCAAAGTGGATGCAGAAGTTAACTTCGTTGAGCTACTTGTTTAGTTTTTTTCACTGTCCTGACTGCTACTTTCCGAGATGATTTTAACTTTATACCAGATGTTGTAACACAATGCATAATACGCACAATCATGATACTAACTCAATTTGAGTAGCTGAATTATTTACGACAAAAAATTGAGGAAATTCGACTGAATGTCATCTGATATCTAAATTCTTACTGGTAAGTTGCTATTTGAGGACAAAGTTGATACAGAAGAACATCAAACCTTTTATTCATTTCTTCCGAAGTCGCTCTCTTCTCTCCATTATATTATTCATCTCGGAATATTGAATAAAACATCATTAACCACAAAATAATTACCCAATTATTTTCATGATGATAAAGTGTTGATGACATGATCTAAATGCGGCTAAAATACTCGAATATGAAAAACTGCTTTGCAAGAGTTGATTTGCAAGGATCTGATATTTTTCAAGTCTGACAAAAGAGTGCTATCAGATACAGAACTACTAAAAACCAGGCAGTGTTGGAGAGCTGTTTCGTCATAGTTTGTGACTAATTGCAAGTACGCACTTTGATTGTAGTTTTGGATGTTAACAGTAACTTTATTTAGTTAGTTGCATATGCAACTATTCAACTGAATGTAATCACGTGAATACCCATAGCTTATATCAACTGGATAAATTAATATACGTTTCATGGGCAAAATAATTTGTAAGATATGATAAATTTAATGTGAAGCATTGCGGGATTTCACAAGGATTATAACTATCATTATTATTATACCCCTTAATTCTTAGAGGAACATAGAGCTTCATTATGGATAAGATTTTATTTTGAAAAATCACGCAGTGTTGTACAGTTATTTTTACTGATGACGTTTTGAGCACAAACTATTGCTCATATTTATATGAAGTCACTCACACAACATAGGGCTTCAGCTGCGTATCTCCATTGCCTTCGGTTTTCTGTCAACTTTTTCAACCTGCTCCAAGTCTGCCCACACGCTTTCATCTCCTCTTCACATCACCTCCTCCGAATCACCCTTGCACTAACGACCAACTCGCCGCTTCCCTTTCGGGTCCCAATCGAGCAATGCCTTGTCTAGTGATGTCACTTGATGGTTTCCTCAGAGTATGGCCAATTAATCTCCATTTCTTCCTGCCATCTGATCTTGAGTATTGAGCAAGGACAACTGTTAATGAAGGTCTGTAGTTTGTTTGAGACGCTCTTTATGACGCGCTGTGCGAATCTCTGGTCCGTAAAGTAGCACTGACTTCAAATTGGAGTTGAAAATCCGGATCTTATTTTTTATGCTGAGTGCTGTTGACCTCCACACAGACTTGAGAGTAATGAAAGCTTGTCTTGCTTTTCCGATCCTTCCTGCTTTGATATCCTCGTCAGTTCCGCTATTAGTTGAAACGATGTTTCCTAGGTAGGTAAAGGGGATTGTTTCTTTCAGGTTCCTCCCATTTATGCTGGCTGATTGTTGTTTGTTGTTGTTGTTGGCCAGGAATCTTCATCACCTCTGTTTTCTCTGTGTCCACCTGAAGTCCTATCTTTGATGCTTCTTCTGCCAGCTTGTTGCTCTTCACATGCATATCTTCCAGTTTGTGGGAAATCAGACACATGTTATCATCGGCGAAGTCCAGATCCTCCAAGTTTTTCTGAATTTGTCAGTGGTTACAATATTGCACGCCGATGAGGAAGATTAAGCCATTCAAGGTTCTTGTGGTTGGCAGCTATTTGAAAGTGGACACACAGCAGACAAAGCGAAACCAATCGAGGTGATTCGTATCAATCGATTGAATCTTCATCCTCTAAGTGTACCTGAGATGGTCAGCATTCAAACTAACATGCCCAAACTATGAATTTCGATTTCCATATGACTATTATGACTGTCTTGTCCAGTTAGAAACTAGCCAACTAACTAAACCATCACAGCTCTGAAAATACATTTTTTCCGTCTTTGGACATCTCTTCATTCAGACTTAGTTTATTTACTTGCCTGAAATCGAGGAATACGGGAAATAATTCCTGTCAAGTCACTAAACGAACATTTAAGTAAAGGAAGTTCTCTTCGTAACAAATTCTCTGAATTGTATAAACTGACAGCTTGTTTTCCTTCGTGTTTATGTAAAGTGTTTATCTGAATGGTTATTTGTGTGATTACGTCATTTATGGCTTTTGTTGTTATCACAATTCGTTCCATGTTTTCATGTATTTTAAGAGAACTTTTAATAAACCAAATATTCAGTTTGCTAATTAATTTGAAATTTAAACAGGTAGCAGTGAAATCTCTGCATAGTTACCCGTGGAAACCTAAATTATCCACATTAAAATACAGGGTGTGCCTGATTTCATATACAGTGATCAAGAAAAACAAAGAAGGTGTCCTGTGTTTAGATCACAGTTCACACATATTGAGAATTAGTCTGAAAATGTTATATTTCATAACGGCGCTCAGGGATTAGACAATAATATTTATAACAGCCATTGATAGTTCTCTATTCTATACGGTTTTATATCAACTAATGCTTCTCATACTGAATTGCGACTATGTTTCTCCATGCAAATATGTGTGCCGCACAGGGCATCAGTAACTTATCTTTATATCATCCTCCTAAGTTAAGTCCTCTTTAACAGCTTTCATGACCGCCCATATATTTTCATCTCATTCTCACACCATCTCCTACTTTGCTACCTCCGACTCACACATGACTCGTCGTTTCTCAAGCGATTTTCAATTGACAGTATGCAGACAGTTTCGACAAGAGTGTCCAATCCACCTCTGTTATCTTGGAGATGTTTATTTGGCAATAGATACTCAATTGGCTTTCTCCAAGAGCTTTTTCGCTAATCCTTCCTTGTCATTGTGGAAAGAAGGCTGCTTCTGATGAAAATTTAAAAGGCTTTGATACTCCACTGTATGCGTCAAGCCCTTCGAACAGCTGAATCTATTCTATGCAATTATCGGAAACAGAGGGTGCATTACTCCCCTCCATATGTAATAGATTTTTCAGATGTGAACGTTTCCTAGTTATCAAAATAGACGCTCATCGAGTCTCTAGCTTTCACTGATAAATTGCCTAAACGCTGCAACGGTATCCCTAACAAAGCTGTCTACACGTCAGGGTTGGAGCTGATAATTACACAAAATATCTAGCTTACTCTTCGATTTGGTAAAGAGCATTAGCCTACCAGGCGATGACAGTGAAGCTTTGCTCTGTCACATGTTTTCTATATAGTTCCAGCTATTCTCAAGAACCAGATTCCACTTCACAAATTCTCATCAAAATTATGACAGGGAATATTGATTTGGTATCTGCTTATTTAGTTTCTGTTTATCTGTCTAGTTTGTTCACGTGCGTTTTTAAGAAACTACTCAGAACAAGCATTTCTAATAAGGTTCCACGAATATATTCAAGTTCCTTCCATAATTGATTTTCTTACCCTGTTCTCAATGTATTTTACAATGTTTTCTTTTGTATGTAATGGACGCATTTTTTAGGGAAATGAATGTGCAGTCCTGTGAATTTGTTTATGCCACACATGCTTCTCAAAAGTAACACATTTACCTACCTGGTTAGCCCGAGAATGACAAATTACGAAATGTTATACTGCATCTTTCCAAAACGGAAAGAAAGCCAAGGACGGAGGCTATTAAATTTCATCACTAATTCTCAATAGTTAAGATAGATGTAACATGAATATGATGACGATAAGCATCCAACTTGTATAAGAAATCTTTTATAAATTCATTTACTAAGATTGTGAGGAAGAAGTCTACCAGAATCTCACCTTGTTTAATCTTACTGTCTAGAATCCGTAATTTCAGGATAAGGGACACATCCATATTGTTTTTGAACAGTGACTGCTTGAAAACTGTCAAGCGAACTCCTATATCGATTTACATTTCAGTGATTATCGTCTCATGTAATACACCGTCTAAACGATTTGTTCTTAGAGGCCACACAAAGTGCTGTTTAGTCATTTCTGGTTGACAGTCTCTTCTCAGAGGATATAATAGGGGAAGTGATGACTTGGATCGAAATCCAGCGAAACTATCCCCAGGTATTTAGATCACTTCGATAATCTGACCGAGAAATACTGCTGCTTGACTTGCTCTTTATATGACTACTGGTATCATTCAATCAGTGGTATTAAGTGGCACGAACTGTTAGCTACTAATATTACACCCCTTTTGAAACTACCACATTCTCTCATTACTCTAGACTTTCTTTCCCTCCCAGTAAGCTTTTTATTCACTGGATAGAAGGGACATCGACCTTCATGTGAATATTTGATAAAATCAATATTAAAATCATTTACTGTTATAAACAACAAACGAAAGAAAATAACTTCATGTTATCCTCCTCGGGTTTTTTTCCCTGCTTTGTTCAAGTTTACGAAGGGATAAAATGTGCGAACTAAATTATTTTTTCGGGGTATTTGTGGGTTCGTGCTGGCTCCATGCTTAATCTATTTATTACGTTACACACTGGAAACGAACTGGTCCGTAATAGCCTATTTGCCCATTGACTGCCTAAAAAATGTGGCATGACCTATAACATATCACTTTATTCAAGCAAAAACGGTTTGTGTGACTGGGCGATTCAGAATAGATGCCAATTCGTTTAGAGTTCTGTCATTTGAACATGTGTCTGAGACAGTCGACTGATGAGTTCAACAAATATCCTATAGTCACTGAAATCAGGCCTAATGTAACTACTATTGCAGACTTACTCAATCTGTTAACACCTTGAACAGTGCATAGTTTCTGCAGTGAACATCTGGTCAGATGGATTATTTGAAATATGTGGTCACTGTTGAATCTTTTTGCTTGTAACTTAAATATTGGTATGGTATACTAAGAAAAAGTAAACACTTTTTGAACGTGCACAACTGTTTTCAATGGATGCTTCAGGATGCTTCTTCAGGATGTGCAGTTATAAATCTATAAATTTTAGAATACAAATAGTTAGAAACGAAAACGAAAATTATGCCAGAAATTGTATTCAGATACAAGTATGTGATGCGATAATAGTCGGTAAAAAATAGTGTCAGTTGAGTGCATGTGAAATTTACATTCATCCACTTGTGTTACGTGCTGTGCTACCCTATCACAAATCACTCAGTGATCTTCTACATATCCTAGTCAACACTAGTTTTAAAGCGACGTCAACTCTGATAATATTTTTCACCCTTGGTTTAATTACTTTCATCAAGTGAACTTCAACCGAATTTGTAATGTCTCCATAAGTGTTTTATCAATACCTCTCTTGCTTAGAGATCTGCATTGATCTGGAAATCGAAGAGTGTCACTTTCAAATCTCTAGTTTCATGGGCACAGGTATTCAGAATACAACATGTCTTCTGTGTGATTGTTAGCACAAGCTAAGGTAGCTATTCCTGAACCTGCTTTCCAATAGTTCCTTATCGTGTACAATATTGATATTGCCATCATAGTTCATTTAATACTGAGTTATGCCTACATTCCTTCAACAAATCTGTAGGTCAAGTACCAGCACAACAGATAACTCAAAGACCACAACTGACTTTGACTTTCGATTCAGTCTAATAATCATAATAATGATGAATGAGTTCAAGTTGCAAACGCGAAATTAAAATTAGATCTACGCTTTTACCTGGAATGTTGGGGGGGGGATGAATTAGTCTTCACAGAAGGATAATGAATTTGTTGGGATCGGTAGGTAATTTCGTTAACTTTACTTCGTGCTGACTATATTTTCTACGATTTCTTTTTTTCAACTGTGCTTATTGCATTCTCTTTGATAGTTATCACTATGCTGTCAAATGATTAGACCTAGCGAGTGAAAAGCTTCCGTTATATACGGAATTATCCTTACTTATCAACCGATTTGGTTGCTTCTATGGAACTATTTACAAAGAGTGTACAATTAACTGGGTTCCTCATCGGCTTTCTTAACTTCATCTAGTATGGCTGTCTAAGCAAGGGACGAGCAAGATACATTCACAGCTTTGTTTTGGAACGCTACCAGTAAAAATACCGGTGTTGCAAATCGAAATGCTGCGCATACCATTACATGATAGAAAGCTACTTTTTAGTGAGTTCTTTGATGCATGAAATAATTGGCTGAGCAGATGAAGCCAATGAAAATCATATGCACTGACGCTTAAACATAGATGCCTTCTGTTTCTGGTAGCGAGTAATATCTCTGAAATCAAAGAAAACTTGTAGTGAACGGGACCGCTCGAAAGAATTATTGAAAAACTTTATTTTAATGATATCACAGTTTCAAAATGGACATATAGTGAAAAAAACTGTCACGTTTAAAAGAGAATTTCAAGATTTTACAACAGGAATAGTGAACAGCTAATACTGGGCAAGAATGTACAAAGTTTATCTATCAAGCAAACCATGAAATGTCACTGCATTCACTCAGCAATTCATGGAAATGAATTATAAAGTGTAGTTTTAGGCACAGATGATATCGATGATATCCACGATCTAAAAAGACAACAGAATAGTTCGAAAGTACTCAGAAAGGATTTAATTGACGTTGTTTTGATATGATGAATACTTAAATGAGTGTCAAAAATTGTGTATGCTATGGCAGACTCACATTCACTTTTACACCTCTTGTATTAAATTAAATAAATATTAAATCATTTTCTCACATTCTCAGGTTTATGCTCAACTCATTTGGGATCTTACTAATCCCGCATTGATTAGCCGCTTTGTATGTGTTTCACATCTGGCATTCACTTCTGTACTTGAATGTTTTCGTTAATATTGTTTTCATTATCATGTTTTAACTGAAATATAATGCCTCATTACAGTGGTTATCGGCGGAATACACTATGAAATGGATTCGAATTACGCAAAACAATTGTATTTCAGTATTTATTTGTCCTTGAAAAAGATGGCTACTGTTTCGTCATTCAAAGATTTTTTATATGAAACCTTTGTCTAGGTAATCTAGCCACCCTGCAGGGGATATGACTATTCTTGAGACCAATAAGTATCATGTATTTACTGCAAAGTTATTTATTGCTCGGAAAGCATAATTGTTAATGCAGTGAATCGATATATCCAGGGAAATATTTGGATGTCCTTTGGGATTTTGTATTTAGTCGCTTACATTTTTCCAGTCTAGTGCTAAAGCCACTAACTGATCAGCTTCTTAATGAATACTTCATAATGAATACCGAATGATGGAGAGTATCTGATAGACTGCGTCTCCATCACTGACCAGAAGTCTTCTCCATTACTTCTAAGTTCCTTTCCTTACGCTTTTAGTTTTACACGGTTACTGACTGACAAGTATGCACTTTTCTAATACACTCACACGTTCATTCTCATAGAGTTCTGTTAACATCCAATTAAAAGAAACCCACTGTCACTCAAATGTGTAAGTTGAAGTCATCAAGGATATCCACAGAATAAATATTCACTGGAAGTTAACTTTGAGAATTGCGAGTTCGCTTTATATACTGTTGGCTCAGTCATGTCAGTAAGAACATACAGCTCAGAAAGGCAGCTAGTGTGTCACTGTCATATAGAAAGAACTTTCAGACCTCGTATACTACGGGATACAAAATATAAGGAAAAATGGATAGAGTTTCAGAGATGCGGAAGTCGACCAATGTTTTCTGTTCAATTTCTCATGTAAATCATAAAATAATATTATAAAATTCAACTATCAGACTGTTCCATAACACGACAAAATTTTGGGTAAACATTTCAGCTAACTTCAATATTTAATTAATGAACTTACTGTATCAAGGAGTATCGAGACATGTTATTTCTGAAAACGAGAAAATTATGGTCGAATACAACACAATTCCACAGGATGTCTCAAATAAAATCCTACTACCACTAGTACTTAGCAATGATGTTTGGAACACTTTATTAAAATACACAGTATGCTCACACAAGTCACTATTTACCTATTCCAAATGTTTACAATCAAAAAATTCTAACCGTATTTCACTCTTAGCTGTTTCCTTTCTGACAGGTGAGGCAATACCTTATATCGACGAAACGATATATATATATTTATCAACGAGACTGTAAATATGCTTTATTTTCATCCATGGAATAGTTTGGGATTCAAATTTTGACTTGTATTTTTATTTAGGTTTTCCATCAGAAGGACTTGTAAGGGCGAATGTTGACTGACGATGATCTGTAGACAAGTCTTTGATGTAATACTTGTTTAGATTGTGTAAATTCGATATAATCGTTCACTACGTAACTAGCCATATAATGATGCTGGGCTTTTGAATGTCTGGCTGATCTCTAATCCAAAGTGTTTCAGCAAAATTACATGTCTTGTGTGCCTTTGGATGTCAAATATTCTGCTAAAAGTCCTAATGTTTTAATTCAAAATTAATCAGTTCAGAGTCAGTCAGATTCAGATCCACAAGGGAATGGCAATTTGAAGATTCTTATTCACCTTTTTTTCATGACGATATTTGTAGGGATGTTAGTAGGGACATTTTGGATGGTTTCAATAATTTATCATCCTTCTTTCAGTTATCATTACTGTAATGTACATCGTGTTTGAACTTGTCTATACTTGTATTTGCAGTTTGTCTGTTTGCTAATTCTGCACCGTAATAAAATTCAAACTCTTATTACTTCTGAGCTCATTTCATTCTGACAATAACTAGTGAACATTTCTGTTTTTTTCTTAATTGACTAATTTATTAATGAAAGTTTAACGAATACTTTGAAAAACTGCTGAAGATTCAAAGAAAGTTGAATTATATTTCAATAGTTTACACACAATGATAACTGTTTTGTTATTGGTAATATTTCGAGCAAAATGTTCTACTGCCCGTGTTCATACCACTTATGGAATTGTTTTATTCACACATTTATGATTTGTACCCATATATATTTAGTTCATCATTATTATAGGTATGCTGACTCAATAAAATTCACTATGGAAATAGAGAATGAAATTGGGGAACTGCTTATGTTAGATTACAAAATACAAGGAACGACAGATGGTAGCATAAAAACGACGATATATAGAAAAACCACACACTCTGGAAGATTCCTTGACTATCATTGAGCTCATCCACTCGCGGTTAATCGAGGATTAATACAAGGTCTTGCAGATAGAATACGTAGACTAACAACAACACCAGACGACCTGCGTGAAGAGATAAAGGTCCTATTCGAAATGTTACTTCACAAAACTACCGAAAAAAATTTTGAAAAGATAACATAAAAAAGGGAAAAAGGAGGGTAAGATCGGAGAATAACGAGATGGAAGAATGCAAAAAAAAACAGTCACAATACCATATAAAAATGGTACATCAGAGGCAATTCAAAGAAACCTCAAGAATATCGGCATTCGAACAACGTTTAAACCGACGAATCTAATCAAGAATAAAATAAATTCACTGAAGGATCCCATCAAAATGATGGATAAAAACAATTTGATTTATAAAATGTCATGTGCTGACTGTCCGACTAAATATGTGGGGCAAACGGCCAGATCACTTAAAATACGAGTGAACGAACATAAACGCCTAACCAAAGGTCAACCAACAGGAACACAAGCCTTCAAGAATCTTGAAAAAAATTCATCGATAGCTGCACATGCATGGGACAAAAACCACAATATCAATTGGAGCAATGTGTGTATTCTGAAAACTAACATGACCAAATGGAAAGAGAGACTTATAACAGAATCTGTATTCATTAAGGTCAAACTGGATACATGTAACAAGGGTGACTCAGTACAACTACCAACAACTTGGAATATAATTCTGAATACAAGAAAAACATGAGTGAGCAAAAAATTGATGAGCTATATATATGAGTACAAATCATAAATGTGAGAATAAAACAATTCCAACAGTGGTGTGAACACGGGCAGTAATTTTCCTCGAAATATTACCAACAACAAAACTTATCATTGTGTGTAAACTATTGAAATATAATTATACTTTATTTGATCTAATCCAAAATGCTCAAACTTTTTACTGATATTATTGTTGAAGATTCATTCCTTCATTTCGTATTTGCAGATTATAAACCAGAACTATTTCATAATTTCATTCCAGGTTGTTCATTGGATATTGCATATAGTAAGAGAGCATCATTTACCATGTGGTGTGTATTCAGCTGACACATATGTTACTATAAACTATTACAGTGTGCAGATGTTGTGACTATACCGCGATGTCGTTGACAAATTCAAAGTTTCTAATTTAAACAACGCAATGACGCGATGAAACGGATTCATTACGTCGTTATCTTCTTAACTGCATAAAACTTGAATGACACTTTTACTACAACTCCAGTGTATTTCAGATTATTGTAGATAAATGAAGGAGGATAATTAGGAATTATCACAGTATATGCATGAATCCGATTCGATGAAATACAAAACACTGAGGTCCTTGTATACTGTAAATGGAACCGATTTTTTACTGTCTTATGTATCACTAGTGCTTTGTTTAAATTGATCCAATGGAATTCATGTAATAAACAGTGTGAGTGAAAGGGATTTTTGGAGGTTATATCAATTCACGGTAGAAGAAAACCAAAATTATTTCGGCGTGGAGCTTACCCTTTCCATTTGGAAGTTTAATGATTTCTATAATGGAAAGAATTTGTATGTAGATCGAGAACAAATTATGTTCATCCTTTAAAGAGGGATGTTTCAGGGATATAATTTGAAATATCTCATCTCCCTGTCAACTAAATGAGTATGAAAGTGAAAAAATAATTTGGTTGGACAACAAGTATTAACTATTGTCATGAGTTTAGTCTTCCGTTTGCTGCAGACTGAATTCTGTCGGCTAGGTTTGTAATGTGGCCAGCATGCTAGCTGGTATTCCATTGGTCTGCACTTTAAATTGTTGTAAGATGGTTGATGGTAATGGGGAAGGAAGCTTCGAACCCACGTTTAGAGCTGATTCAGATATGTGCACCTGCAATCTCTCATCAGTGTTTTGATCAAAGTCCTACAGGTGATCTTTCCTAAACTCAAACACCTCGATGGTGATATCTGTAGTCGAACAACAGCGACATCAATGATTCCCGATAGTAGTCAACCCGAAATGAAGAGAATCATTAGGGAATTAGGACAAATAAAGATATGAATATGTCAGATGGATTGCATTTAGGTCAGATAAGGATAAGTAGTGTAGACAGATTGTTAATAGTGAGGTCTCAATTTCTGCAATTCTGTTACAGTACTCATTATTAATTCAACGGCGACGTTAGTGAAACCCAATTTTAAAGAAAAAAATCCGTAAACGAAATTCTGTTTTTATAATGCTACTCAGGCGAAAGACAGAAACTCAGTTATGCAGAAAATCAACGCATACACACCATAGATTCAGTAGCAGTGGCAACAACCCAGTATAACAGAAAAGGGTTGTATACAAATGAAATCACAAGGAAACAATACAACCCTTTCACTTTGACGAGAGCAGATGTGAAATATCCCTTGACTATCCTCCAGAAAACTGAATGTCCACGACACTTTATCTCCAACACAACTGACCGACGTAAAATTGTCAAATGAAAAGAAATTAATCCTTCCGAATGCAAAAGCATCAATCTGATTAACTGTTCAAAGTCAGGTCTCATCGTCCTGCTGCTGTGAATGATGTGGTTAAACTTCACCAGAATGCCTTTTCACGCACTTATTTAACTGAACTTATATTTCATCATTTTTTTAATGATTACTGTTTCGCTATTTCTCAGCGCGAGTATTTTCTGCGAAAGCTTGTCCCATTAACATGAGCCTCTGATATTCATCAGTTAAACATCATCCGACTAGTGGTAGTATTTCGTGTCACATTGCCTTTTCAGACTATAGATTAACAAGCTTTAGTCGTTATAGTGACATGTCTTCCGGTAATGAAATAGGTGTGGCTACAAATATCAACCTGGCGGCTGATTTATAGGATGAGTTTTATGATGTTATCTAACCTTCATTCCTTTTATTATTGGCTCGGTGTATTACTGCTAAGAGTAATTCATAGTTCAAGAGAGAGTGAACTTTGAAGCTAAAATAAACATCATCTGAGTGATAGAAATATACAATGATGCGTCAAAGTATACAGAAAACGAAGAGTTACTGCACTCACTCGTTGATGGAAGTCTGTCTTTTACTGTAATATGAGATGGCATATTGTTGATCCGTATGAGTTGTGAAAAATAAATCTGCAGTTGACAACTATTATAACAACAACGTTAATGTGTTAGTCACAACTTAACGTCTCCAAAATCTCAGGAAGATTCAATACGAGGCCAGATAGAGACTCGTTGAACTGAGAAGGTAGATTATCATGTGGCTGTGACCATTATGGACTAACAACAATTAGTACTGCCTACAAATTTTCTTTCAACCTATGTTAGTGACAAATTATGTGAATATGGACTTCATAATGGAAATACTCTATGGTTGAAAACAGAAAGTCTGCAAAGTATTTGACACATTTCTTAAAAATAATGACGTGTGCCATGCATGCAGTGTGATTCTATGAAGAAAATAGCCAAACATTGCTGAAATTAAATATTTCACATGAATTATAGAAGTGCCAATAGACTTCGATACCTGTGTACCATTCATAATGAAGCAAGTTATATCCTTGATTCACTGGAATATCTGGTATTCTGTGTACTCCTTCAATTAACTGAATGGTCAGGTTGTTGATGAGCGTATTAGTGCATACGATTTTGAAAACTACGATGCTATGGAACAAACTGACGAATTCAAGCCAACGGACTTAACACTAACTTACATGACTTCACTAAAATAACAAAGTAAGTCAGTGAGCCCTGTTCACACTGGCACTTATAATGATGAATGTAAAGATGCTCAATACATTTCGAAGCCGAATATATGAGTAGACTATTTCAAGGACTGAAAAACCATCAAAAGCCACCATGTGTCTTCACTAGTACGTGAACAGAAAACAAACCAAGTGATTTCTTTGTCTGATGTCAAAAAGGGAAGCATTCTGATATAAAATATGTTTTTACTCATAGAAGCTTTAGGCGGGAAGTTGTTCTCTTCCTCCATGGGAAATTGTCACCACATTTATAAAGTGGATGATTTTTTCATGCACCCAATAGTAGTTATTCATTCGTAATGGCTTTACAACAAATTTTGATGGCCATGACAAAGGATAGATTATTATTTATTTAACATTAGGGCCTTCGAAGGGAGGATGGGAGAGAGGCAAGGCTGTCTACTATCGCCAATGATCCTACTGATTGAGTAGATTGGATAATGCAACAGAAAACGGGCAATGAGGAAATAGAAATTAAATGGACTCACACAAAAACTTGTAGGATCTGGACTTCGCCGATGATATATGTCTGATTTCCCACAAACTGGAAGATATGCATGTGAAAAGCAACAAGTTGGCAGACGAAGCATCCAGAGAAGATAGGACTTCAGGTGAACATAGATAAAACAGAGGTGATGAAGATTCTTGGCCAACACCGACAGAGAAAACAAAGGCAACAGAAAACAATCAGCATAAGTGGGAAGAACCTAAAAGAAACAACCTCGTTCACTTACTTGGGAAGCATCGTTTCAACTACAGGCGGAACTGACGATGATATCAAAGCCAGAATCGGAATAGCAAGACAAGCTTTCATTACTCTCAAGTCTGTGTAGATATCAACAGCACTCAGTATGAAAAACAAGGTGTGGATTTTCAACTCCAATTTGAAGTCAGTGCTACTTTACCGACCAGAGACTTGGCACGTCATAAAGAGCATCTCAAACAAACCTCAGACCTTCATTAACAGTTGTCCTTGCTCAATACTCAAGATCAGATGGCTGGCCAGAAAAGATCAGCAACAGGGACCCCTGGCAATGAGTAAACCAACCAGGAACCTACTGTGCAACAAATAGGCAGGAATAAATGGAGATGGATTGGTCATACTCTGTGGAAACCATCAAGTGACATCACTAGACAAGCCATTGCTCGAATGGAACCAGGCAAAAGGGTATCGGCAAGTTGGTCATCAGTGCAAGGGTGACTTGGAGGAGGTCATGTGAAGAGGAGATGAAAGCATGTGGACAAACCTGGAGCCGGGTGAAAACTCTAGCAAAGAACCGAGCGCAATGGAGACACGTGGCTGAATCCCTATGTTCCTCTAAGAAATAAAGGGAAATATTAATAATAACGCTAGGGCCTACAGATGAGTAATTGGCATATATTTCTACTTGAATTCATTCAGTGATCCAACATATACAATACACCACATTCTTAAATCAACTTGGAATTCTGCAAGAAACTGAGGTTTTATTTATATAAAGGTGAAATACTCTACTCACGAAAATTCCCTGAGATATCAGAATTGTTTTTCAAAATATTCTCACTTAAGTGAAAATCACAAAGGCACGACAAGCCGTCTCAAGAAGTGTCTTGAATATTAATACAAATGCAGTGAATTTCCTATAGAATAGTAAGGAGTATAGTGAAGACTACTTCGCTTATTATGAAAGAATTTTGTAGTAATTGTACGCTTATATAAACTAATAATTAAAATGGTTTGTGATTATAGAAGGCTAAAATTAGATGCCCACTGCGAACAACCTAAAGCTTTGAATGGAAAAATACGAACTGAATTAGATATTTTTGCTGAAATTGAAACCTTTCGGGGTGATTTCTGGCTTCTGCATACTTATTCATCGATCAAATCCGCAATCCACTAGTTAATTTGCAATCCACACAGTTTGAGGTGGGATATAGTTCACAGGTCTATCCACTAGGGGCTGGTTTCTTGATTACCCAATTAGGTTTCAAGGAGATAACACACTGTGATCTGAATACTTTCAGTTTCTGAAGAAAACTGTTATCGAACTTCATCTCGAACTGTCCAAATTCCAAACTAATTTGTCAGGTACAAGTTTCATTTATGGAATAACAAGTTCACCCGAATAGCAAGCCGGACCTCGAGTAGTTTGGACTTATTTAGACTTCTGAAATGAATTTATTTGGACACATCACTGAAGAGTTCGGCCCTAAACTAGCAAAACAGTCGTCCTGTGGTTAGGTAACATCAATCTGCCCGGAAAACAACACTGGTTGATATGAATGGTACATGACTATTCATTTTTAATTCATCAGCGGTACATGGTTTTATAATTATTTTTACTATTGAATATAAAGATCATATTGTGTTTGTAATGAGTGTAGTAAAATCTGACAAGTTTCTGACTATTTGTGAATAGCTTAAGAAATTGTCTCATTTCCGTGAACTCATTTCTTGTCGTGATGAATTATATCTAGAGCTGATTTCAGTGAATAAACGTACGCATGTCATCTGAATTATTGCAAAAAGACAGATCCGTCAGGCAATAATGAAAAGAACAAAAGATGAATGCAAAATCGGTATGTGTAAAAACAGTAGGACTGGAGATATGCAGTTCGTACACAAAAGATGAAATCAGAACAATCGAAATAAACGGAACCTTAAGCACAGCAGATATGGTTAAATGCGATGTGACAATTATTCTGAATGATAAACAGTGTAAGTGAATTTACTAAGCAGTTTTTTATTCTTATTCCTATGAGAATTTGAGCCTAGTGACAGAAATAATGGTGCTTGATTTAACAGCTGGTGACTTTACTGGTTCTGTATCGTATTCACCAAGTAAGTGACCTTTATTTATAGCTTTCCAGCTCCCAGTGGCTTTCTCAAGGGTGTTGTTTTGGTGACGAAACAAATGGTCAAAAATTAATTATAAAATGAATCACGATATCACAATGTGTAAAATAATTCAACAAATATTGTGAGTGAAATCGTCTAATTCTTGTCTAAACAAGATTTCATATTTGAAAACACTATAAATTAGTATGTCCACTAGTGTCACTGCCATTCAGCTGGCTCGATGAAATCCTAAAACTTTATGCGTTCTGATGAATTTATGATGAATCCACCATCAGCATTATAAGCTGGGAATTCTCTACTTACATTCTAGTCCAAACACATTTGTATACTTCATATGAACGCTTTTTTCTTCAAGAATTTTTCGCCATTTACTTTCTAAAATCAGTCGATTGTAATAAGGATGCGTGTGAAGAATACTACCATGATAATAGTACCATGATAATGAGTACATCAACAGTTTGCAGTGAACATATGTCAGAAATCTAAAGTAACAAATGATAATTGCTGTTAGTGGCTTAATAATAATAATTTTCCTTCAGTTCCCAGTGAAACATAGGGCTGCAAGCTAGTGGCTTGAAGTTTCTGTAGCAGTGTTTAATTTTTACAGGATGGGGTTGCTAGCCTCATGCCCAACCTTTGCTCTTTACCAGCATTATTTCTGGCTCAGTGAGGTAAAGGAGTGCGCCAGCCGGGGATCGCACCCCACACCATGTGCATGGTCGGCGAACGTCCTAACCGCTATACCACCGACGCGTTAGTTGCTTATGTGGTCAGATATTTTCTTTTACATTATCTAATAACTATTCGAAGTCAGTGAAGAGTCTCGAACCTGAATAAATAAATATCAATTTAGGTTGGATTCTTGGCTGGAACTCAACTATTATTAGCATAACCTATGAGTTCTCTATTCACCTTATTGCTGGTGAATATTATGACTACTATTTGCATGCCTTGCACATAATAATCCCTCAAGTGCTTGTGCATAGATATAATGTGAATGGTACATAAGACGCAAAATTTTGAAGAGTTATTCGTTATGCATGTGCATTGCATGCCAGATTTGCAGTACAGAAAGTTTGAAAATGTAAACCTACTTGCGTCAACTGCATTATTGCAAAAACGCGAATAGATAAATACCGAAGCATATGCGAAATGTAAGAGAAAGAATGTTGAAAACAAAATAGAGATATTTTGGACAGAATGACGTGAGAAATAGAATTCACATAAAACTTATTGGATGGAATGACCTAAGTTTTTAAACATGAAACCGATCCTCTTAGAAAGCGTTGAAACCATTCTGTATGAAAGCCAGTGTTGACGAGAATACGTTTGGATTTTGAGCGTTATTTCTATTCTACATACCAGTCTATTTGTAGTTATATTCTCTTCATAGAATGAAGCTGCTAGATTGTATACTTGATGAATTAATTGACGCTGAATCGCATCTGTCAAAGAGGCACAGTAATTTGCAGCTTTATCGCTTCCAGCGTCATTCTCGTTGAAGGTATTTTGCGACCAGATAAACTGTTTAAAGTTATTTATTTATTTACGAATAATTAAATCACCACGTGAAATGAAATTTAACGTATTAGTTAAATAAAGTAATTGTGTTTAGAACTTATAATCCTGGATAATTTATGGTCACAGTATAACAAATACGCAAACGGAGGTTACCAATGAAATGAAAAAGCAGCAGTAATGTGAACCATAATACTGCTTAAATCACTTTATCTGTGTTATTCAAATATGTTAGTAAAACTTGCAACTGCTCCTATAAAATGCCTTTCTGAATTTTCCAATATTTCGCAACGTTCGACGTCTATGCAATTTCCCTGATTTATCCATTTGAAAACTCGGCGTCTGAGGCGTCTCTGTCGTTAGGTTAGTGGTGTATGTTTATCGGAAAATTATACGTCCCCTCTGAAAGTTTTTTCTACAGTGTGACTTTAGAAAACACGCTATATTTAAAATCTCAGTAATCCTTTTTCGTTCTGGGAAACCAAATTTCGGAGGCAAAACTAATCAGCATAACATGATCATCATCCAGCTAACAGAATATACTATGCGTGATGCAAATGGCATATAAACATATAATGATTCAATATTATCTACGGTAACATAGAGGCACGAAAGGGTTGTTTCCATCTGCAAAGTTAAATTGACAATCAAGGGTTAGTTTCGAGAGTTGAGTTGTGTGTGTTATTTTTTCTATTTGACCTGTGACACACAAGAAGAGTTACACCAAAGGGTTAGTTTCATTGTTGAAACCAAGGTGCTCAATATTCATGTGATTTTACAAGATATTCATTTCACATTTAAAAATGTAACTTTGACTGATATACATTTGTTATTCATGTGATTAAATTGAGCAAAATAACATTTATATTGGAATATAAAAGAAATAGTTTGAAAAGATTTTATTGAGATTTCCGCACACAATTCATTTGAAATATATTTTAATTCAGAGTGGGAAAATAATAGGTATCATTAGGTCTACTTCAAAGCCTCCTCTTGCTGACATAAATAAGTCCATATTCAATAATGTTAGAGCGAATAACGAAACGTTTTCATTTTGGAAGTGCATAATAATTTTATATCATATCAGTTGTTACATCTATGAAGAAAAAACAAGGATTTCACAGTGTCGTCTGAGCATATTTTACCATAATTTGATTAAAATGAAGCACATATTAGCAAAAAGCAGTTACTAGACACCTTGCGGTACGGCTCATTTCGTCTAGGTTTTCAAGTCCTTCGAAATATTACACATCCGAAAAACGAAATTTCACTCAGATTTGTTGAATCAATTACAATCAAACATCTCAAACTAAAAGTGTGCATGCAGTAAAAGAGTGGAATCAATCTCTCGCACCTATGATAACTGCATTTTAATTAGTCACTCATCTTAGTCATTTCAGACCACTCAGCAAGTTTTAGATTTTACAAACTATAATCTGGAGTTGCTAATTGATATTACAAGCTTACACTGTTTTCTGTACTCCCTTCCCTTCAGTCATCCTTTCATATTTTGAAAGCAGAAGAAGTGATGACAACATAAACCTTGTGTACAAACACAAGGATATACGCAAAGGGACACGGGTTTCATCTGACGGACACACAACGAACCAGAAAGACTTCATCTCAATCTCATGGAAGGGGAAACACAGCCTGCTGGACACAACCATGAGAAGAGGATCAGATATGGCGTCAGACTATTATCTGGTCCAAGGAGTATTCATGTCAAGCGGAAGCCACTGAAGATATGTCAAAATTGAAGTTGTTAATTCAGAAACTGAAAGACATAAATACAAAGGACACATTCACCACAGATATCAAAGCAAAGTTAAATACTATTCCAGGCATCACAGAGGAAACCTGTCTGTCTGTCTGGATTCAACATAGAACTTGGCACCGAAGTGCAGCAGTTCCAGTTGCCACGTTCCAAATAGCATACAGAGGTAGACAAGAAGATGGGTGAAGAGAATCAATAGAGTTTGACAAGTATAAGAGTGAAACAGAATGGGTAATGGTAGAAAGGAATATGAAAGATTACAGAGACTGAATACATCTGCGCTGGCCATTGACAACGATTTTGAGCCATGTCACCTGAGTGGAAGAACATTGCAATACTCGGAAGTTGATGTTTAAGGAAACATGTACCACCATATCAGGAAATATAGGAGAGAAAAGAAAAGGAACCGACCTCAACGGATACCTGAAAGTTTGCAGAAGGGAGAAGGATTGTGAAAGAGACGGTAAATCATTTCAATTATGATCAAGAGTAGGAGAAGCTGAGTCCAATGTACACTGCACTGAATAAAGAGGAAAGTGAAGAAGAGTGCCAGGAAGGACAAAAGACGAATCCACGAAACACTAGCAATTGAAGGAGAACAGGCAGTTAAAAGCGACCCCAGAGCGTTAAATCGGATAACCAAGCATCTATTCGGCAAGAGATCAACGAGGATAAAGCCTATTAAAATAGCCCAGGGAACCTAGTTACTAAGGGGGATAAACAACTAAAATAATGGGCTGATCACTTTTAAAGAGTCTTGAATCAACCATCCCCGGCAGCTCACTCAGAAACACCAACGACAACAGCTGGTATAGAACTGCTAGTGAACAACAATTGTCCAATGAAAGCAGAAATTAGAGATGCGATCCAATTACTGAACGCTTCTTAGAAAAGCCGCAGGACCAGTCGGGATTCCCCTAGAATCTGACCCAGAGACTGCGCAGATTTACTCATGCCATTATTGCAACAGGTTTGGAAAGAAGGAAAGGTACCTACTCTTTGGAAGAAAGGCTAACTTAGGCGACTTAATTCTGTGCAAGAACTAATGTGGAATAATGCCAAGTAAAATACTGTGTAACGTAATTGCGACGAGAATAAAAGACGCACAGGATACAGAAACTCCGTCCTCAAGAACAAGCCAGATTCAGGAAACGTAAATCTTATTTCCACTCTGCTCATCGTAATTAAATCAAAAATAGGACAGTGGTCAAATTTCTTTCTACATCAACAACGTTGACTGTAAAAGGGCCCTCGACAGACAGTGTCGACCGCGAAGCTATTTGGAAACTACTTCAACACTACAGCGTGCAGCGATCAATCCTTTATCAACTTCATTGAACAGCTGGTCATGTGACATTGTCACCTGTCAGGTGATTTGAAAATGGGGAACTCATTAGGAAGTTAGAAATGAATACAGGAGCAAAACAAGGCTGGCTGCCTAATATCATGCACGATGATATTCTTTATTGTGTTGGGCTGAATGATGCGTCAGATTGTGAGGAGCGAGAAGACATGAGGAGGCTGGACCACCGGTAAGGAGACTTCAGAAGAACTGGATTTCGTAGACAAATTATGTCTATTGCCACATAAACTCAAAGACTTACAGGCGAAAACCAAAAAACTGGCTGAAACGGCGGCAACGTCAGGACTCCAACTGAGAGAGAAGACGCATGCAATAATTATAACCGAAGGGTTACACAGAGGAGATCGTGTGTGGAAGAGATAGAGATGATGGTCGATCGTCGACCCAGATGAAGAGGATGGAAGAAAATAGAAAAAAATGGATATTTGTTGCTGAAGCTCTTTGTTCCACTTGGAACCCAAACGAATAATAATTGCTATTTTAAAATAATAACTACAAAGAATCTAAATTCTAAATTCCAAATCTTCTCCATCATATCTACATTCTACACAGTGTTACGGAGATCATTTTCAGAGATATAATAAGGAACTCACCTGTTTTAACTATAATGCGGGAAATAAATTCATTCTGATTCCTGATGAAGTTATTCGTCCAAATGCATCACCTAGTCCTACATATATAATCCTCGAATTTTTGCAGCGATTAGGAAACACAGCAATATTGACTGCATTATTCACGTTGCACCTTCAATTAATCAACCAGGGATTCAACGATTGCAAGTCGATATGCATATATATATATGCTTATTTGTATTCTGCTGTTGTGACTGGTATGCTTTCAGAATAAACATTCAATTTAAACATTCAAGCCACACACACCAACGGCGTGGCTATCATGATGCCACCAACAACATCAATGGCCCTGATGCAATGGGAGGCGATCTCGCCAAGAATAATGACCGCTGGATTCAACTTCAAAGGAAGGAAAGTGTCAGTTATGCAATGTTATGCACCCACAAACAACGCAGACCTCGAAAAGAATGAACACTTCTAGAAACAACTTCAGACAACAGTGGACAATGCTCCAGCTGGCGACATTAAAATACTAATGGGAGACATGAACGCTAACCTGGGATCAGACAACACAGGAAGGGAGCTCATCATTTGTAGAGAAGATCTCGGAGAAACGAATGAAAATGGAGAACTATTCGCCGACTTCTGTGCCTCCGATGAAGTAGTGACTGGTGGCAGCGTATACAAACACAAAGATATCCACAAGGCTACATGGGTGTCACCAGGTGGGGGAATCAAAAACCAAATTGACTTCATCTCAATCTCAAAGAAGGGGAGGCGGAGCTTACTGGACACAAAAGTAAGAAGAGGAGAAGACATTGGATCAGACCACTATCTCGTACAAGGGATAATCAATACCAAATTAAAAGCTTACAGGAAAACAGGAGCTGCAGATAGACCACAAGCTTAGTTCAATACTCAAAAACTGAAGGACCAGGATAAAGAGGACATCTTTACTGCAAGCATAAGAGAAAAAGTCAAGACACAAATCAACACCAGCGAAAAGGTCAGCGTCGAAAAGCTTTGGGACAACTTGAAAACGCTGTGGAGTCAAACCTGCATAAAAGTTCGAGGCAGAAAGAAGAGGCAGGACAAACAGTGGCTCACTACGGATACTTGGAAACTAATAGAAACAGAAGGATAGTGAAACAAAAGATTATCCAGTGCACTGACAAGCAACAAAAACAGGCGTTGAATACAAGGTACAATGCCTGAACAAGAGAGTGAAATAGGGTGCTAGGGTAGACAAAAAAAATATTATGAAGCAATGTCAAGTGAAGCAGAACAAACTGCTGTGCAGCCAGGAGACATCGCCACACTCCACCAAACAACTAGGCACCTTTCGGGCAAAAGTTCGACACAGATTAAGCCAATAAAGGATGACAATGGAAAGTCAATCACCAAAGAGGTGGAACAGAGAAAGCGATGGGCTGAACACTTCAAAAGACTTCTAAATCGACCTCACCTACAACGCGTCCAACAATACCAACAATGGAAGCAGAACTATCAGTGAACATCGACCCTCCGACGAAATCAGAAGTCCTGAATGCAATCAAGATGCTAAAAGCCAGAAAAGCAGCAGGACCAGATGGAATCCCAGCATAAGCATTGAAAATGGACCGAGAAACAACAGCTGACTTGATGACGCCACTACTGGAGAAGGTGTGGAAAGAGGGTAAAGTACCTGAGGAATGGAAGAAAGGATACTTGTCCAAACAACCAAAGAAAGGAGACTTAACTCAATGCAAAAACTGACCCGGAATTGTGTTCCTGTCCATCCCAAGCAAAATACTAAGTCGCATCATCCTGGAGAGAATCAAACACGCCAGCCTGGATGAAAAACTTCGACCGGAACAGGCCGGATTCAGGAGAAACAAGTCATGTATTGATCAAATCGCCACTCTACAGATCATCATTGAACAAAGCTTAGAATGGCAATTACCTCTCTATCTCAACTTCATTGACTTGAAAGGGCCTTCGACAGCGTCGATCGAGAGGTGATTTGGCAACTACTTTGCTACTACGGGGACCCATCGACAGTTATACATCTCATCCAACAGTTATACGACAATGCTGCATGCCAAGTAATCCACAACGGGAAACTTACGGAAGCCTCGAAGTGAAGACGGAAGTGAGACAAGCTCGCTGCCTACTATCGCCAATGATCTTCCTGATCGCAGTAGATTCGATAATGCAACAGACAACGGGCATGGAGGAAACAGACATAAAATGGAACCACAGAAAGCACTCGGAGGATCTGGACTTCACCGCTGATATATGTCTGATTTCCCAAGATATGCAAGTGAAAAGCAACAAGTTGACAGAAGAGGCATTCAGAGAAGATTGGATTTCAGATGAACATGGAGGAAATAGAGGTGATGAAGATTCTTGGCCAACAGCAACAGCTATAACAACAATAGACAACAATCGGCATAAATGGGAGGAACCTGAAAGAAACAGCCTCCTTTACCTATCTGGGAAGCACTACAGGAGAAAGTGACGATAATATCAAAGCAAGAATCGGAAAAGCAAGGCAAGTTTTCATTACTCTCAAGTCTTTGTGGAGGTCAGCATCAAAAATAACATCCGGATTTTGAATTCCAATGTGAATTCAGTGCTACTATACGGATCAAAGACTTGGAGCGTCATAAAGAGGACCTCAAACAAACTACAGACCTTCATCAACATCTGTCTTCGCTTTATACTACTCTAGATTAGATGGCCAGAAAAGATCAGCAATAGAAATCTCTGGAAGAAAAACAACCAGAAAATGATTATTCAACAAATAGGCAGGAAGAAATGGAGGTGGATTGGTCATACGCTGAGGAAACCATCAAGTGACATCGCTAGACAAGCTATTACTCGAGTGAAACCAGGCCGAAAGGGAAGCGGCAAGTGTGTCGTCAGTTAAAGGGTGACTTGGAAGAGGTCATGTGAAGAGGAGATGAAAGCATGTGGGCAGACTTAAAGCCAGGTGAAAACTCTAACAGAGAACAAAAGGCAATGAAGACGCGTAGCTCTAGCCCTTTGTTCCTCCAGGAATTAAAGGAAATAATAATAGTAATAATATAATAATATTCAATTGAAGAAAAGCATACGATTTGTAGTTGTAAAAGAGATTTCAGAACTATTGTCAGTGCATGTGTGACAACTCATTCAATAACATTGCGGTTGAATGTGTTTGCTGCAATCTCATATAAGGTAAATGCGATGCGAGCTTAAAGAACCACGTCGATTTAAACAACCACAATCAGATTTAATAACTTGAGCAAACTGCTACTGTAAAATTCGCCTTTAGATCTGAAAAATAATCCGGTTTCTGCGCCGAATAAAACCGGAACTATAATGATTTTGAGTTGGTCTATGTATAAGGACAGAATAATTCAATAATTTGCATTAACCTGCATCTGTCTGCTAATATCAGTTGCGCCGAAAAAAGTCGTTGTGGTTTTCATCGAACAAAAATACATTTAGGTCATGAGCAACGGAACTATTGATTTCCGATCCAATAATCCGGTGCTTTTGCGAATTCAAAAACAATCAGATGTTTTTAAAACCATTCAAAAACCTCTTAAGAGAAAATGACGACGGAAGTCATGCACAATGAAGTCGGAAGAAATCGGAATTTCAGGAAACCATTTGTGACAATCCTTATTCCGAAATGTTTTAACGAATAAATATTCTAAATGCATTACTTATTCTTTATAAGTCCTCTTTATTCTCCTACTCTTGGTTTCGCAGTAGTATTAATCCCTACTTTTTTGCTTGTCAGGATACTACTATCCGATGTATTTCAGTGAATGGCTGCAGACAATTGAATGACCTAATCACTTTTACAAACACACTAAAAGACAATCAACTGGATGCCTCTTTCGAAGGCGCATATATATGTATGAATTCAGTTCGTTCGATGAATTTTAATAAAGCAAGAGAATCCATAGAGATTCAGTAACATTAGACGAATGTGAAGGTATCTCATTGAAATGGGCAATTCATTTCGAATGAGAAGATATTTAATTATTTTACATTCAGAAACAAAACTGCAAGAACATGTGTCTTCTAACTTCCCAATAGGCTTTTTGGAATAAGTACACGGAATCAGGTGTGTCCTTTCGCTATTAAAATAACATTTTAATTTGAACTGCAACTCACCATTTCCCACTGGGTGAAGAGATATGTCAGTGGAAATCATTTACATTATTCGCCGATAGTTTCTTATAGTAAACTGAATGAATTCTTTTTCGTAGTCCAAGTGATAATGAAAGAAATTATCCACAAGAATGTATGTGAAAAACTTAGACGGTGTCAGTCTGTAATTATGCATTAATCTCATAATACATCAACTGATGTAAATTCCAACAATGAATTGTTTCCCTTACATCATTGTTTGTATAGAACGCAAAGCGTTATGTTCTATTTCAAACAATCTTGCGAAAAAGCTTTTAGTTGGCAGTGTATTTCAAGTTTCACGAACTGTCAGAATTAGTTTTATTTTATGTTTCAAATGACAAACAGAAGATGGAAGGTTTGTACTAATCGGTTATCTTCGAGATGAAGGCAATTATGAAAGTTGACATTAATAATCAGAGTATGAAAACATCCTGTTACTGAAAATATAAACATAGAAAAGGCTACCCTGAGTCCTCTTTCTCAATATTCTTATTAAAACATATTGGTTTAAATATCTACGGTGAATACTGTCTCAATGTTTAACTCTCTAAATATTTCATCGTTAAACGAGCATGTATATGTAAGGCGATTTGAATTCTCCATTCATTTCTTAGACATTTTTGGTAATCGGGAATGAATCACAGATAGATCTGCTTCACCCAGTTTCAACAGCTACACGTCAGTTGGTGGAAATCAACAGCCTTCAGATACAAAGAGAAACCATATCCGCTGTCAGTAATTAAAAAAGCCGAGTGCAAGGAATTTCTTCTTTTCTGATAACTTCAATAACCTTGTGTTCGGAACTATTTTTGACGCTCTCTTTTCCACCAATTTAAATAAGCATAGGCTTCTTATTGTGTTTCCTGAATCCTCTGAAAAAATTATTATTCGAATAAGAATCCACTGTGTGTATGATGTATGACATTTTATGTTACATATTATTATATAACATTAGACTATCTCGAGTGAGAATACATTAAAATTTATATTTAAATATCAACGCCTTAAAACAAATGATATTCCAATCACAAACCACACATAAATCTTAATCCCTATTACCTTTCTAACAATTATTTGGTATAAAAACAATGAAACGATTGCGTTGATTCTGGCTTACTATTAGAAGAACTTTGAAACCTAACTCACATGTACTGTTTAAAATAAACTGTTCATCTGTGCACAATATTCAAAACATAGGTTAATATTTTGTCATAAACCGAACTTAGTTTTATAATTAACACAGGATTTTAAACTATCCAAGCAGTGATGCCCAGGTTTTACTAAATAAAGATTGGAATATTGATTCTTGCATTGCTTTCATCATCTTCATAAAAGGCATCGTTAGTAATCAAAGCTACTTAAAAATTCTTGGATTCAAAATTGAGTAAGTACCCCCTTATGCTTTGTTCCCATGTACATGACTCTTAATTTGTTTGATACAATATTCATTGATACAAATTGGTTGGTACAAAACTATCCAAATAGTTTGGGAGAAATCTGTGTATATCAGTTTGCTTTTCAAAGGGGATGATTCACAATTAGTAGTCAAACGAAGACTCGATAAAGCCATCAAGAGAACTGATCATGCTGCATTACTGTTTCCCTTAACACCACTAAGTGAGTGTCTAAACAATCTGAGAAAGACTAGTCACCAATCCTCGACACTTCAAACTGCGGATATTAATTTGAGTATGCTTGTGGAAGCAAATACATAGGTCCTACAGAAAGGCAATTTTCTACTCGCATCATAGGGAATTTGTCGAAGTGATTGAGAACAGCCGAATGCTATGTGTCAAAAACCCCAATAACAAAACATCTTATGGACTGTAGACATGAAATCAATGCTGTTAAGTTATACACTATTGTCAGCAGATAAAGAAACATGAAGATATTTACAATTGCCGAGGTGGCTTGTTCAATTCGAGTTTATAAACTAGGTCTCTGTGTACCAAAGGAGATGGCCGTCACTCTGAATCTAAAATGATTATACGTTTAACTTATTAACTGTTATTACTAATATGAACAACACTTTATTCTGCCCCTTATAACTGTTAATATTCTTGTTTCATTTAAAACTATCTTTTTTCACTAGCATTATCTTAAGTGACTTCAACTTTATTATTACTATACC
Organism: Trichobilharzia regenti; assembly: GCA_944472135.2. Lineage (NCBI taxonomy): Eukaryota > Metazoa > Platyhelminthes > Trematoda > Strigeidida > Schistosomatidae > Trichobilharzia > Trichobilharzia regenti. The sequence continues at coordinate 230,708 of CALYDD020000394.1, read as the reverse complement.
TATTACTGTTGATATTACTCTGCTTGCAGTTCTTCATATATTCTCTAATGACTAATCGTTTATCTAAGTCGTGTAGTTGAATCGTAGTGCACTTTATCTTTATTTTGATCTACCATACCCTCTTTCCCGTTATCTGTTTGAATATGACCACGAAAACAATTGCAACTGCCTTTCTGCTTGTCTAATTCAATGTAGTTTATTCGCTTATCAGTCTTACATCTCCTAATGTAATTCCAAAAGTATATATATCCATGTATTTAGAGTAATCAGCTGACGAGTCCTACTGGAATTCGATGAACTCATGGGATCCTAATTATTAGCCTTCGTTGCTTGTTTTAAATTCTTATCGGGAAATACATGTTTTCGAATTTGTTGTCACTGAAAAATGTTTCTCTTTTCCAACTTTTTCAGCATTCACTAGAAATAGCTAAACCATTTATATCACGAATGACGACATTAGTCTAACTAGATCGCACTGGTGTTAATGACGAATAACTTAAAATCGATTAGTTTCTTTAATTGATCTATCAATTTTCAAAAAAATTAATCTGACAAATAAATGTATGGTCAGATCTTTCGACACTTATTATGCAAGTGCTTTGCACTTCCCAGATAAACTAAATTATTGTGAAAACTTAGACATTCCCTTTTCAAGCAAATATATATTTAGTGTGTACCCAATGCGTGTTCAGCTGTTTTTCTCATGACAACATTATTCAGTTATGTACATTTATAGATAGTGCAGAATGTTACTATTTGTAAATGTAATCACTAATCATCAGAAATAATTATAATACCGACTAAAACAGTAGTCCAACTAGCTGCATCTAACGCAATTATATAAATGAAGTTATCACGAATGTCTTCAAATGGGTGAATATATAGACCGAATGACAAATGCTTTGTTTAGAAGTTTTTCTGATGACTGGGAAGCTATTACGCAACAGACTGATTTCATTTCTTTCGATTAATGCATATGGTCCGCAGTTAGATTCGCGGTAGACGCACTGGTTCACCTCACTTAGCCAGTAATAAGACTGGTTAAGAAGGAAGTATGCATATAAGGCTAGTGACTCAATCATGTTGAAATAAACACCAATGCTTCAGAAACTTCAAGTCGCTAGCCTGAAGTCCTATTTTCCACTGGGAACGGAAATGAATAAAAAAGCACGGATTGTTGTCCTAAATTAAAATTTTGAGTTTAGCGCCGCTAAACTTGGAAAATATGCTTTTGTAAACAAAGCATTCGTTGATAGTTTCGTTCTTATATAAGACAATTACCTAAAGACCGATTTTGAAATAATAGTTGGGTGAGGTTTGGTTCATTAAAATTGATTCCAAAGAATTTTGAAACATTCCTATGATTTATTGGGATATTGCTGACTTATATGTTTTGAATTTGGTATTTTTGTTCCTCCAGAAGTACTCATGCCTCTACACTTGATTTCTTTGGCATTCTGAGACAAAACCACTATGTCCAACTTTCAATTCTTGTTTGTTCAAACTTTGTGGTGTAGTCTCACATGATCATGCACTTCAATGTTTGAATTCTTGAGTCTGACTTAATTATTTCAAATAAGTTTCCTTAGTTTCGTGGAAGTCAGTCCAAATTCCATATTCAGGCGATATCTGTTTGGAATATTTTCATTTGATGAAAGATTATTTTGCTTTTCTACATGAGCAATGTTATTTGCAATCAATCTGACACACGGTGAGACAGATTTTATTCCCAAATATCATTAACCTCATTATATTGGTATGACCAGTTAATATGCATTTGAATCTCTCTATTAAAATGAAAGCCATGCTTCGAAATAACTTACACTTCTTTTCTGAGACCACAAGGGGGAACAGTGGTGCAAACCAACTAATTTATGAATAGATTTCACAATGAAATGTCTCGTGAATATTTAAGGAGAAAAAACCAGTCATCCTCAGGATTTACTTCATTTTTGTATAATTAAATTAATTCATTAGAAAATCGACTGCGACGAATTCTACTGTGTCATGTTGAGTAAAGTGAATACATCGTTTGTACTGAAGATTCCAAACTGTTTGAATGATTAATACAGCTTAAGACGTTCGAAAAATTATCTCTTTCGGAATAACTCAAATGGTTGTATTCCAATGACTACTGAATGCATGTTCAGTCAATCATGAGTACCACTGGCTTTTTATGGGTAGACATTATCCTATATGACATCTGGTAAAACTTGGACAAAACGAAATAATGAAGAAGTTAAAATTGATGAACGCTGCAATTCGCATTAAAGCTTGTTATTAAAGAGTTTCATTTGTTAATCAAGGGTGCCCAAACTTTGATAATTGCATTATTGACCTAGAAAACATTGCAAAATTAGAATTCCGCAGTCTAACGTATATCTCGATAATAGAATATCAGAGAAACATCCATTTTTCTGAGTATTTTAAGATGCATTTTTGCTGTCTTTGTTGCGGGACGTATCATGTTGCTTAAGTACTCAAGTAATCGGACCAAAAGAACGTTGATTTAAGTGCATTATTCAGGATTACTGCACTCAAAGGAAATAGTAACTGCCATTTCAGCTACCGTGACAGTAATTTACATGAAATTTCCACATTTTACCATTTTATTATTCCTTATTTACTTTCTTTCTTAATTTTTCTGATATTTCACATATATTCAGAGGCTTACCAAGATCGTCTAAAAAAAGAAGGAAATAATTCATTATCTGAAGTGAGATATCTGGAAAGGCTTCATCACGTACCATGAAGAATCGATAAAGACAGAAAACTGCTCAAACCTTTCGCTTCATATTATGTACGCTTAATAGATGTACAATAATGTGATAATATATGCAACTGTACGAAGTTGTGAGAGCAGAACATTGTCCGGATAATACTGTACCACAAGTCTGAGAAAAGCAGACCCAATGGTAGTGGAGGATTACATATGAATTCGCTTCCAGAATATGGAAAGTATTAAAACAGTACAATTCTTTTACCAATAGTTTTGAAACAACTAATTGTCGGCAATCATGTTGATACAATTATAAATATGCTAAACAGTAATAAACTGTCTTCTCAATTTATTCCAGTAAGCAATACCGATTCAATGCATTATACCCAAAACGTAGCAAAATGGAAGGGAATGTGATATTAAAATCGAATGGTAAAAGCAGGGACAATAATAATTGTGAAGGATATATGGAAAAATCCAACTCACAAATATGCAGCACAGGCTTTACAGAGACTTCATCAAATTACCTACTTACTTTTATCTAGAAAAACACGAATATTCACACATGACTAGTTATGTATTTAAAAATTAAGGGACGAAAAAGAACTGAACATAATTCATCCTCTCGACAGTGCTAGCTTGGTTCTTCATAACGGCAAAGACTACATGGAGAAAATGACGAATTTAGTATCTTACAACAGTAAGTTTTCTAAACCTCTCAACAGAAGAACTATAACTAAACTGACTGAAAAACAGCCTCCAAATGTCTCGAAAAGAATGAAAACTGACCTGGCAATTGCTTTTGATCTCTGTGGTTATAACGGATCAACTCGTTCAATAACACCAAGTTTTTACGATTTACCAAAGTTGGTCACCTACTACACCTAATAATAATAAAAATATCCGGTTCCTATTAGCACTCTGCTGCAAAATTATTGACTGATATCTTGAAACGCTAAATAAATAACTATATATGAATCTGCTTCATGACACCTTCCAATACATTGATTGCATACACAATATTAGCGTCACAAACGAAAGTATTCTGTCTTTCGAGACTGAATAAGTTTTCGCCAGGGTCACACGTGCACAAACTGTTTATTCTTTGTGTAAATTTATAGACGACAATCAGTTCAACACCGGAATACAAACATGCTTGAAAGAACTGCTTCTGCGGTTTACTCTAAATGTACAATTCATCTTCAGGGACACCATATACAAACAAAAGTAATGGGATCTCTTTTGAGTTCATTGTCGACAAACTATCTCATAACTAGCGCTGAGAATGATGAAGTATGATGGACCACTGAAATTTTAAAACTGTATTCAAGGTACGTAGATGACGTTTGCATCATTTGTGGCGATGTTACAACATTGATCAACTGCTACAAGTATTGTGTTCTCACAATTGGAATTTTCAAAATTAGGTAGAATATGTTGGGACAAGTAGAAGTTAATCAGTATCATAAATAATTATTAGAACAAGTGGTAAATACTGATGACGAACTTTAACAAAATGAATCGTGTAAAAGGGTAATTGTTTTAACCCTCTGAGAATAAAGATACACATTGAACACAATATTAAAATACACTCCAGCTTATTGAGTTTAACTGACTTTTAGGCAAGTGAAATTAGATATTTATATAAAAGCAATACACCTCCAACACCTTCATAGGGGATGACGAAGTTGCTTGAAGTGCTGGTTGTTCTCAATGTATCTTTCTGTCAAATAATAATCCCGAATTGGCTTGAATGAAAACAAACACTGAAGTAAGACATGACTCACACTTTCCCACTAAAAAGACACATGATGGATGTGAACGTGATTTGTTAACGTTTTTCTCACTGAAATGATATTATTTTATAATCGTTGACAGAAAGTTTCACCATGAGAAAGTTAGACAATGGAATACTTTTTGATTTCCTCGAATAGGAGATGAAATGGTGTAGTAGAGGAAATCCAGGCTTTTAGTCTTTGCAATTAGAATAACATTCGGTTCTCACCATTGATAATCCTTAAAGTTGTACTCTGTTTATTTAAACATATTTTCCAGTGTACTATTAATAAAGTCAATTTAAAGAATAGGTCAATCTTATTACCAGAGACTATAGTGTTTGAAGTATTCCCAAGATTTGATGAATAATTTCACCAAACGATTAGACCTTTGTAGAATGGTTTTTATTTAATCAACGCCTACTTGTTGTGTGCAAAACTATTAATACTTTCTCCACATTTTATTTCAACTAACCAGAGTTTTTGAAATTAAACTTTACTTAGTTTTGATGCTATTATCCACCTTACTTATATCTCCTGAGAAATAAGAGAATTCGAATTAAAAATGTAAAATACAAATTCAAAGTAGTCCTTTGCTTTTACGCCTAATTCAAAAGTACAAACATTAGACCAAACTAAATTTTTCAATAAATAACACATCGACAATATCCTGCTTCAGCTATTAGTCGAAGCGAGTTGACTGCCTTTCACTCAGCTATTATATTCCTTATCCTGATGATTGACGAATAAGAAATGTCCACTATGTGACGTTTCATTCACTATGTTTCAGAATTCTTCTGAATATATACTGTTAAGGAAGTTGCCAGGAATATCAGAGAAAATATGTGTTTGAACGTATGTGAAGTTATACCTTCCCACTCAATAAAATAAATAACTTTCGATCCTTCTTCAAAAATAAAACCTAGTACATTCAAATACTTCACCTATATCAATATCATTTTCAGAATGGATCTTTATTTAAAGAAAACGTTCAAACTGCTTAGGAAACAGAAATTCACATTGTCTGAATTGTTTTTCAGTGTGTAATAAATTTCAAATTTCAACTTATGCAGTAATGAAACGTACTTAGATCATCTGAAGACATTCACAAACGTACTGTTTTTATAAATACAAACTTAAAGGACTCTGTCCCTCTGTGACGGTATTTTGTCACAAAATCTCTAATCACCAGATTTCTGAAATCATTTTATAAAGAAGTAAGTAGTCATTATCCAAAGCTCAGAAACAAGTGACCTGTGATCATCACAACGAAATTATTGATCAGTCCATTGACTGGTCATTTCACTCATGTGGTAGAACTTTATGTCTAGCACTTGTAAGTTTTCTAGTTTGAACAAAGTTTTGTCTTTCAATCAGAATTCATTGGATGAAAGTGGAATTAAATACTTTTGTATTCCAGTGGTTATTGAAGGTCAGCTGTAAATCTTTATAATAAGCAGGAAGGTTTTCTGGGTTAGCAAACAACTTGGTTATTCGAAAGCCCATGATTATTCGGACAGTCACTGTTAAACTGATGCTTATCAAAATGTCCTGGTCACTTTATTTGTCATCTCGAAACTCATGAGTTCGTTTGAATCTTCTTCAACTATATTTAACAGTTTGCCTGGTTACAAAAGAGACGATCTGCAGCTTAGGTGGATGATTTTGATGTATTTGTGCTCTCTTAGCTGGATGTTTTCTTTGCGAAGCTTTTATTGCCCTACCTAGACACTTTTTTTGCATATTTTAATTTAAAGCATGCACCAAAGATATTGTTTAGTAGCACAATGAAAGCTTCGCAAAACGAAACCATGCAGCTTAGAGGATACAGCTATATCAAAAACGTTTGCCCAGTATTTTGCTAATCGTCAATCTGTTTCATTAATTCAAAGTTTATGCTCAGAATTCAGCAATCGAATCTATGCATTCAGTTAAAGCTACACACACACATTAAATGGGAGATTTAGACGTACCTTTAGTTACTGGTTAATTTTGAAAATGAATTCCATTTATTGCATTGTTACACCACATATAAAAAGGAGTTTATCACTAAAGTAAATAAAATGATTAAGGCTGAATTTAACTTTATTCTCACTTATTAGTCTGGTCATACGTGAATCATAATCGTTTGGATCTGTGTTCCATTTCACTCGAGTTCTTATATATTATCGATTATTTCAAATTCAGTTACATCGCTTTAAGCCAAAAGTAGATATCTCAAGGCTTCCACGCTTTTGTTCTTTCAATGCGTAAACAGCTATGATAAAGAATGACATTTACCGGTAGATTCAATGTAATTTACTAAAATTATACATCTATAGTCAATTTCGCACTAATATTAATTTCTTTACTCAAATTTTCATATGTCAATGATAAGGAATAAATAAATAATATTACAAAAACAAGGATAACTGAAGCTTACGATCATCGCCATTCGCTACGGGGCCAAATTTTTTTTAAATCAATTCACTGAAGTAGAAATTTTTTGCCACTCCACATATGTATGACAGAAATGCATCTCAGCCTAAACGTTTCTGCATAACACCAATTGTGCGAATAAAAGAATCTTCAATTGAGTACTGTGCCTACACATTTTAAGAAAATAATTCACTAGCAAGTTGGTGGAAGTTTCAGACAAAATACAGTCTCCAAACTGTGGAGGTTTTAGAAAATCTGACTTTTTCTCATCTGTGAATTCGTTGAACATAAATGGCTGAACAACAGTAACAGATCCCAGAATGTCGCGTCAGATATTTCGCTTGAATGCCAGTGACTGCAGTTTAAGAAATGTACTCCTTGGAATCTTCAGTTGCTTTGTCACGAAACCAGGATAAACTGTCATTTTATAATTTAACGCGTTGTTGAAATATATGCCCAAATTGGTTTCCTAAGAGATGTGCCTCAGTGAGAGTTTCTGTTTTATTGTAATGACAGGGCAGGCTGACACACAGAAGCTCACAACTGCCCTTCATGCAGCGAAGCCATTCATATTTCTACATCATTGACAGGTTTCTTAAATATTTAGGCGCAATTCACATTGAGAATCAAGAGCATTGTATTCCAATCAATAAAATAAAGATAAATGTTGGTCGATTTCCAGAGATTTCCATCTCATAAGTTCTAGTAATATTGATGTTATATAATTTCATTTGTGTAATCATCAAAGTCATCATATATACTTTTCCGCTTAGCTAGCTGTTTACTTACCGAAAGCTTTAACATGACAAACAATAGGCGAATGTAGATTTCGTAACATTAAAAGTTGCATATGAATAAAATTATCTGCTTTAAAAAATGCGTTTTTAAGTGTTGGTTTTCTGGGACTTGATTGTTTACTGGTTTGATCACCAGAATGGATCGGTAAGAAAATCAGTGGAAAATCAAGAAGCACTGGTCTCCTGTTTTGTCCCGATCTTCGACTCTTCATCAACAAACACCCACTAATGTTCTAAGCAGAAGAGATGACACAGGTGAGTGTCTGACCAATACGTTACAAACGGGGAGAAGCTGCAAGCAATGAACCTTATGATTATTTCCGGTAGCTGAATAGTCTATGAGCTCTCCTTGCAGGTTGGGAGTTCAAATATTCGTGAATGCATACCACCGAAGAGTCCCAGATTGAGGCGGAATGACTGGTTTTCCAGAGAATTTGTGATTGAAGCCAGCTAGTGGTAAGAATTTGTTTTTTTCCTGACGATTATACTTTGTCTATCGTTTCTTAAGATATAATCTTATTAGAAAAAAAAGATATGAGACTGAAAGCTTAAAATTATATTCTATTCCCATATTCATTCTTCAAGCCCAACATTCAAAGAGATCAGTCTACATTTTCCATTTAATCGTTAATTTTCCGTCACCAGTTTGTCTACATTTTCATACCTGAGGACATAGTATATCGATATCCACAACCGGCACGGTTTGTTAGCTGAACGATTATTTATGAAGTTCTGATTCGGTTTGATGGAATGAATAAAGACTGAACTAAACAGGAATTAAAAAGGGTTTGTGGAGCTTGTTTCCGGATCCGTAGTATGAGGATAACGTATTTTTACTCTCTGCGGAATTGTTTCTGAGACATAGCATTTGAAGGCCAAATATCCAGCAAGTCAAAATAATCTTGTTTTTCCGTAAGGCTTACAAGTGCAATCAACAGAATTCTGGTTTTAATTACTTTGTGAGGATTTGTAAATCTGCGATTCAGTAGACACTGCGACGTGATTTAAATCGTGTTTAACTGAACAGACTTTAATATGGAATCAAACTTAAAGTCTAATTTTGGCCTAATTAGATTTTCGAATATACTCATGAAAGTTAAGGGACGAGAAAAACTGATAAAAGAATTCTCGGTTTTAACACTGTGGATGGTGAAATGCAGTGTTCAGATGACTAAAACACCGCGAAATGCGTTCAAAGATTTATTTATTTTACTTATATTTCAACTTACGCATATAAACTATTTGCCAGAAAAGACTGAAATGCCTACAATCGGAACAGGTATGTGGATCCGTCTTACTTGTGATTTACCTTTTGAGACTAACGCTTTAAATTTCATTCGACTCTCGCTCTGGTTTTTACCAATTTAATGCCTGTTTTTTTTTAAATTTTATCCTGAATAGCGTATTGTGAGTGTGAAACCTGAATAGCAACCAAACTTTTCTAAAACTGTGTTTATGGAGATGTTTTACAAATCACAAATGCATTACTTAAAGCAATGGTAAGCCTTTTTATGAACATATCAGTAATGCAGGCTCAACATTCTATGTTTATTGGTGCACTTTTTGAAAGTAAACTGGTCTCCTAATGATGTCCACTTATGGCAGGAACGAAAAACAAGTAAACAAATTCACCAAAAATGATTTATTAGGAAACTGAGTTGCTTCTTTGCACTCACATCTACATACTAGAATGAGATAAGTAAGGAAAATAAGCCTACTTTAGAATAGTATGCTTCTACTTGTTGAAGAAAAGTGTTTAACTTTGAAGCATAATTTATCAAACAGCATCACGTATTTAAGTATTTTTTCTCAAAATAGACGTACTATGTAGTGTTACACAAACCCATTCATCATTCACTGTTATTTTATGGGCTCCAGACATTCAGAAAATGTTAGCTTCCGGTGAGAAATCCAACAGATATCACTTTAGCATTCGGACATTTCATTTCATGAAAACATTAATACTCTGAGTGCACAAATTGCTACAAATTTAAAATGCATAATGTATGAACAATTTATATGCGTTTGAAATATTCTTCACATAATTATTTTGCATCTCTAGCAATAATAATTAGCCCCAGGATATTCCTATGTAGTTGAGTTGATGTATATTCCACCCTTTGTTGAGTATACCCAACAGATTGAATGAAGATTAAAACCATCATTTCACATATGCCGTTGGTTGCGCTTCCAAGAGATATTCATAATGGTGAGACCGCACGGTCATTCCATCTGTATAAAAATTGTTGAAATTTGAAGATAACAACAAGGAAGCCTTTTCATTTTCACAGCATTAATTTAGTCTCAGTGTATAATTAGGAATTTCGTTGGCAATGAAACTATAAAAGATGAGTACTTTGACAGAGGCTTGTTCCATATTATGTGTATCAGTTGACACTTGATCAAACAGTCTTGTAAGAAATAAGCATGCTTTGAGGAAGCTCAGATTTATAGGCGTTTCATTTTTCATCTCTTTGTAACAGATTTTTGATGTTTTGGAAAGAATCATTGTTTATAATAGCAGAGTTAGTTATAAAAGCGTTTCACACGTGCTTTATACTTTTATCAGCACCCGCCTTCGCTTTATGCTAAAGATCAGCTGAGAATGAGAAGGGAAAAATAACTTTTCGAATTCAAGGACTCATTTCCCATTAAAAAAGCCAAGAAAAAGTGGATATATATATCGGAAACACACTGAGACGTCTGTTGAGTGATATCGTGCTCCAGACACTCGAGTTGAACTAGATTGAGCAACTAAGAGTTGAGTGTGACACGGAGATGACAGCTTGTGATCAGTCACTGAGGCGGCTAAAGGACACTGTAGAGGACAGAGTGAAATGGAAATTTACCGTTGAAGTTCTATATTCTATGACAAAATTATTTGAAATATTTCAAAGAATTTTCCACTTTTACTTCCAAGTATAAATTGCTTTTTTAAACACATATTTGCCTCTTCTTGTGTGATTTGACTATGTTTTGGTTCCCTGAATCCTTGATTTATTTTTTGCACATCAAATCGCAGAGAACACTGAGATATCACATCTCAGACTGTCACCCACTAAAAGAATAATTTCAGTAAACGAGAATTTTGTTTTACTTTTTTGTCAGTATGCCTATGTGTTTGTCTTGTTACAAAACATTCTATCCAATTTTGACCTTCAAGTTTCTAAATCTACTAAATTGTCTGTTTAAGTTAAAAAATATTACTTCACTATTCAACCCCACCCTCTTAAACTCTCCATCACAAGACGTGTAAATTCACTGTGTTCTCTGCCCTTACCCTGTAATATGCCTCTAACCAATGTGTGTTTCCCATTAGAAAGCTGAACTCTAACCTCTCTCATCTAATTCCACTATATATAATTAGTTGGTTTTTGAACAAAGCAAGAACAACAATTGTACCAGGATAATATGAGCTCATCGTTTATTATTTCGAGGATTCTCCTCAACTGGTTACAACTTTTCCACGATCATAAGGAGTAATTGGTAGGAATTAAAAGTAGTTGTTGTTTTGACACTAAATAATCTGTCTACTTACAGCAAATTCTGGAATTATGTTCTTTATACCTTCTATCTATAAGTCCAAGTAATTATGAAAAGTATGTTCCAAAACGTTTTTGAAACTTATAATTTCCTTTTGTTTAGGATGTATGCAGTTGATAAGTATCCACGAAATTAAACGGGCTCATATCATCCTGCAAACATGTTCGTTCTTTCTCTCTTCAAACTAATAAAAGGAACCGGTTGTATGAGAATTATTCTGTTTTCAAATGTTATTTAGTACTGTTGTCCAAAGCAGTTTCAAATGACACTCGCAAATTACTTCAGACGTCGTGAAATCCGAATTCATGATAAGGAAATGTTACACAAGATGGACGATCACTCTTCAAAAACATTTTATTCTCGCAGTCCTATCATAGAAGATGCAATAATTCCACGCAAGCATTTCCTTGTCCATATTTTGGCGAAATGATGTTCATATGGACTTATAAGTAGACGTTCGACCGAATTCCAGAAATTAATTGAAATTAAATGCATTCACATTTATAATTGCAAGGAAAATACAACTGGAATTGACCCACTTAGGTGGAGTAATGTTATTGGAATTCATTTTTAAAACGGCACTATTACACTGGCCTTAATGATATTTTATTGATATTATTGCGGACCTGCCTTAAAACAATTAGCACAAGCAAAATCTACAAAACATTATTGAATAGACAGGAACCACACGTTTTTGAACTTAAAGCAGGTTGATTTAGAAACAAAAATATCTTTTCAGAATAGAGAATTTTCTGGAAGATATGCAAGTTAAAAGCAACAAGCTGGCAGAGAAAGCATCAAAGATAGGACTTCAGGTGAACATGGACAAAACAGAGGTGATGACGATTCCTGGCCGACACCAACAGAGAAAACAATGGCAACAGACAACAATCAGCATAAATGGGAAGAACCTGAAAGAAACAACCTCCTTTATCTACATGGCAAGCATTGTTTCAACTACAGGCGGAACTGACGAGGATATCAAAGCCAGAATCGGAAAAGCAAGACAAGCTTTCATTACTCTTAAGTCTGTGTGGAAGTCAACAGCACTCAGCATTAAAAATAACATCCGGATTTTCAACTCCAATATGAAGTCAGTGCTACTCACTGTACGGATCAGAGACTTGGCGCGTTACAAACAGCATCTCAAACAAACTTCAGACCTTCATTAACAGTTGTCTTCGCTCAATACCCAAGATCATATGGCTGGCCAGAAAAGATCAGCAACACGGATCTCTGGCAATGAGCGAGCTAACCAGGAGCCGATTGTGAAACAAATAGGCAGGAAGAAATGGAGATGGATTGGCCATACTCTGAGGAAACCATCAAGTGACATCGCTAGACAAGCCATTGCTCGAGTGAAACCAGGCCGAAAGGGAAGCGGCGAGTTGGTCGTCAGTGCAAGGGTGACTTGGAAGAGGTCATGTGAAGAGGAGATGAAAGCATGTGGGCAGACTTGGAGCGGGGTGAAAAAGTTGGCAGAAAACAGAAGGCAATGGAGACGCGCAGCTGAAGCCCTATGTTCCTCTATGAATTAAAGGATATAATAATAATAATAATCAAGGGGGATATGTCCATTTGAAAACATAAATACTTATCAACAACCTGAAACTGCCATTTTTTAAATTTTATTGACACTTATTCTGTGCTGTTTGATTTATGTAGCAATCACAGACATTAGAAATGCATGTTCCATCGGTTAACTGTTTACTTACCATATTCTTTAAGGGGACACATTGAAACATAATGAGGGTCTCGTTACAGTGTAAGCTTCAAATGAAGTAAACTGACAGTGTCTCTGTGGTTTATCTTTTGAAGGAAATAATGTAATCACTTTGTCTGCTGAATTATATGGAATGAAAATAAAGTTGGAGTACTGATTACCTTCTCTCCTCAAAATACCTTTAATCTCTAATGGCTTTCGCTTGTGCGACAATTGAAATTTCAGTTGTGTTCATTCAGTAAACAGTTAAGAATAGCCGACTTACGCAACACTGTTAAGCGATCGAAATCCTGATTAGTAGACAAAATTCAGATGGCGGTTTTAACGTACACAAACTTGACTGAATCAGATATTTCCACAGGTTAATGAAATTTACTGGACTGAAGGTACACTGAAGTGAAATCGCACACCGTGACCCTCTGTTGAGACCCCAGCTGGAAAGGTCGAGGTGGGCAGTATATTGTGGCATCCAGGAGATAGTGAGAGGAGATAATGAAGTCTTTGTAAGCAATCTCTGAGTCAGATAAATTAACTGCAGGGGACAGAATGAATTTTCGATGCACTGTGAAAGCCATATGTCTCACTCATTATCCACACGTCGAATTATAATAAATACATGTGTACTTGTCAAAGAAACATAATTATAGGCTGTTATTAGTAAGTGGGCTGTAACAATGTCCAAATGAAACTAGTATCATTTTTCGCTCATCCAGAGGCTAAGTCTTTTATTACAGCTTTCTCAAGAAGTTAAAATTCAAATAAGTCAACTCACTTCCTAAGGCTATGCATTTGAAAATATGGGGATAAATTCTATGAATTACATAAATAATCAGGTGTCACCAAAATGATGAGTCTCTTTTTGAAAATTGAGAATGTGAAGTTCGTTCTAATGCCAGTTTTGTATATCCTCACATTTCTCTGCGTATAAAATCTATGTATGGTTCTTGTTCATGTTTATTTGAGAAACATAGCTAAACATTAAATACGGATGAAACTTGTCAACGGGAATCCTACTCACACAACAGTGCCCGATAAACGTCAGCATAGCACCAAAATGTTAACAAGTAGTTTTGTTGTTTTATGAATTGTGGAAACATACCGCGCGAAATGCGAGACATGTTAATGGATACCTTAGTCATTCAAGCTGAGTAAACTAAATTAATAACTGAGAGTTTTGTTCATAAACTGATCTTGAGATTACGTCAATTCGCAGCAACTCCAACATTGAAAATCTAAAAGGACGATCAAGTTGCCAAAGTGAATAAGATATGCCTGACTCACATTTACATACTAAATGTTTGTATATTGAATTTTCCCATTTAATTTACTGAAAAATATTGATTATATTTAAACTAATGTATGCCCAGAAGCACTAAAAAGATTGAGGTATTTTCTAGATACAAACCTTGACTGCAAGGATACAGGGCAGTTAGAAAATTAAACTGCTGTATTTTATGTCAGTAGTATTTTCAGAGATGATGACATTTAATTCAAGGAATTAAATATTTGACACCATCACAGATAGTATCACGAAACGTGTTAATATAAATGTACTCTACAATGTTGCCTGTATGCAAATTGTATTGAAGATAATCGTTCGGTGGTCAACACTACACAAAAAACCGGAAGTCTCAGATCTATGTAAATGAACCTGCTCGCCTGAGAATTATATCGATTTTTCAACATTATATCACTTCATCGAAATACTACACATCCGGTCAGGTTGAAAATCACATTGACCTAAACTTTGTATCGATTTCAAGGGGAATTTTATATCGTTGAATTAAACTTGTTGGGCATTCATCCGTAATTTTTATTGGTTACATTTTAAGTAATTGAACATTCCCCGATAACACCACTGAAGCCCATTTATGAATTTATTTCTAAATCAATTTAACGTCTGATGAGTAATTAGTGGTTTGTTGACAATAAAGTTTGAAAACTGAATGGAGTCAGTGATATGGGATCACTTGGTCACGTAGTGTTATGTCATATTCGCAGATGTAAACTAAGCACAGCTACTTGTTTATTTCATTCAGTCTTCTTCCGTATCTATAGTCACTAGTTTTCAGTAATGGTTGAACAGAATGATCGAGCATTTTAACCATCGCAAGTAAGCAGACACATGAGTGAAAGTAGTCTATTTCATCAAAAGATTCACCAACAACTGATAAGATTTACTCGTTGTTATCTTAACCAGGCTTTAGTCCACTTAAGAAAGTCAATCTCAGCATAATCACTTATCAAATGGTGGCTGAAACCTCAGTGGCCAGCATTTTCAATTCCTACTTGTACACATTATTCATACAGGTGGGATGTTCACAAATGCAGTTACATGTATAAATGGAAGAAATGATTTTTTCAATCATAGCATTCAGTGGTGGATCCAGGCTGATATGACGCGACTGTGGTTATCGCATCAACACAGATTTAAAGACAGACTTCATTGGGTCAGTATAGGAGACATGAGTAGGTTGCGAATCTTTCGTGATCCTGCAATTGAGAAATGCGTGTGAGAAAATGAATACAATATGAAAGCTGAAATAAATATTTCAGTGAAGTACATGCTCTAAGCGATGATTAAAGTTTTGTAATCTTACGGATGTATTTGCATGCACATTCCGTCTTTTTTTATTTGCCAAACTTGTATTAACTAGGAATTTCGCAGTGACAGATTACTGGATTGTATGACTATGAATTCCGAGTTGATGGAGTATACAATACTGTCCAACAGATGACAGCAAGACTTAGTCAATTCTGATATTTGAATGAATACCTGAATTTTTTTTACATCAAATGTATTAAGATGGTAAATGAAATGAGTAGATTAGAGTTAATAAAGCTTGAAAAATTTTAAATTGTTCAATCGTTAAATGGAATATGGCAAATAAAATTTTAAAAAAACTTGAAATAAGCAAGAACGAATAACTTCTGTACACAACATGATTCTCCTGGTTTTATAGAATTTAGGCACATTTATTAGACTGCTAGCGGTACCAATCTTTCGTATATCTGGATGCCATCTTAATTGAGCTGCACACCGTTACACGTAAATACAGCAGTACTGACCAAAGACATATGAGAAGGCAACTAAGAGCCGTTGGCAAGAGACACCCCACTGTTTAAAACTACAGCCTCTACATACTTTAAGGTGATGCTGAATATATGCTTTTAAATTACTCTGAAATATGACAGATTCACGGATATCTTATAAGTGTTCCAAATTGATTAGGCTCGAAACATCATGTAGATTAGAGGTTCATAATAAAACAAAATTTGCAATATAACGTTAAGGTGTGTGAATTACAGGTCGGCAGCCATACATAATACGATACAGTGGCTGTTGCTGTGTGAAGAAAGTGCAAGAGTGCATGTTTTCCCCAGATATGGAAATTCTATCTGTTAAGAGCGCTTTATCAATAAAATAGTGGATCACTTTGCTCGCAATATCTAGTTTATTCTATCTTACAAACGTCTTTAATTTGATTTGGAAGTTTCATTTGACGTTTCCCAAATGAATAATATGAAATAAAAAGTATTTCAATATATTTTAAATAATAATGCACGTTTACTTACTTTCATCGTCTTGCATAGATTATTGAGTTGAAATTCAAATAGTAGTCTTCTGTTTTCAACTTCGAATCAGTGTCGTCTTTTAAAACATACATTTAGCTGTGCTTATTTGATACAGCTATGTTTCAACTAACCTTTTTTCTTGTATAACTTGTCTTTCTGCTCATTTGATTTCATCACCCTCTCACATATTATAGATTTAAGTGATTTCAATCAGTGAATTTGTTGATATGATAGGGGAGAAAAGCATTCCTTTTAAATATTAATTAGTAATCTTACTCCAGGTGGTATCGGCTGACACAAATTTTGACAATGATTGTTCAAATTGGGAGTGAATTACGTGTATTCACTTCACTTACAAACGAGTTTGATGGTGAAAGTCAGTGGATTCATTCTTCAAATAATAATCTTCTTTTTGGAAGCGTTTTAGTATATGAATGTTTTAGGCTTTTTCAAGAAGTTACATATTCTTCGATGTCAGCTTTAAAGCATAAGATTTATGTCCTATTGTGAGTAATTACTGAGAGTAACACATAACTTGCCTGCCAATCACAAGGAGTGTATTAATACAAGGCTGTTATCAAATCTAAGTCTCTGGAAACAATAATATTAAACCAGAGAAATCAGGGAACAGCCTAAGTGCTAGCTGTGCAGTGAGTACAGTCTGAACTAGGAGGTATTTAATAAGTACTTTGCATCTTGATTTTTTTAAACAAATGTGAGAACTATTGAAGAAACCTTTTAAAATACGTAACATTTTAAATGTGATAACTACTGATCTGAAGAGATACATGTTGAAGTTTTCAGTTACATATAAAGATTGTGGTAATATTTTAACTGAGTATACTAGTTACTTTCATTGCATCCTTTTAGACTGTATTCTAGCAATCCTTTGCGTTTAGACAAGCAACAAATTATTCACAGGTTAATTAAAATTCAAGCTTAAGCATGTTACTCACCTTCAGCTGTAAAAATTGTAAGAATTGCAAAACTTTCTTGACTTAAACATACATTTTTCCACTCAGTAATTTGCAAAATGTCAGTATGAATGTAGCACTTATCAAGTTATCATTTTATATGAGATCTCATATCAACCATTCAGCTTCAGCTACAACTCAAGTCTCCAGATGAAAACAAGTGTCATAACGTAATCACAGTGACAACTGACAAAGTGATAAACTGCTATAGCCTCTCCCAACAAATTAGTCCCAAAGAAATGTTTAATGGTATTTGAGCTTCGACGATTAGTTTTGGAATCTTCATCAGTATGCTTGACGAAACCTTCATTCAGAAATACTTTGATGCTACATGAATAGTTAGTTGTTCGCTTGTCTCTATTCCATATCTCTTGAATAAGAGGAATTTTATTATTTGTCACTTCAATTTCGGATTCCGATGTACATCTCAGTTCGCCTACCTTTCACAATATAAAAATAATGCATATGTCTCTGGGGTCCTTCTTCCGCCATTCGTCTACCGGATCTATGTCTTATTGAAATGCCGTTCGCCATCGATCATAAAAATAAAAGCCGACTTTGGAATATTACAATTCTAGAACTCCCATACCATCTTTAAAATTCACAGTGGACTTTAATTTTGCGGAGTTAAGAAAGAAGTTTTCGGTTATATGTGAAACACGTCGTTTTCCACGTCTACCTGGTTTCACAAGGCGCAGAAGGAAATTCTCCTTCCCCTTGATCAAAATTCATAGGCAAACTGACTTATTACGCATTGTATTACTTGATGGACTTTTAATGTTTGATACATCTCACCAATTTTTTATTCCTGCACGTTCCCAGTGTAACACAAGGCTTTAGGCTAGAGGCTTGACATTTCGGCATGACTGTTGTCTATTTTCATGGGATAGGGTTGCTAGCCTCATGCTTAAATTTCCCTCCTTACCAGCCTTATTACTGGCTTAGCGAGATAAAGGGTCGGAGATCGGCCGGAAATCGAACTCCAGAGCACATACGTGGTTGGCGGGAATTCTACCACTGTGCCATAGATGCGCATTATTGACCAATAAGTTTATTTACAAATGTTCCAGAGTTATGGAATAGTTTTACACTTCACAACTTTAAGTCATTTCATCTGAACTTTGATTCACAAGTGCATTTCTAAATATTCCTGTCCGTTTGCTCTTTTTTAAGTCATAGTCTTAAGTGTATCGATATATGAATTTTAAGAATAACTAAAAGATTCCATGGAAAAGTCAATGGCAAACTTATTCAGTTAGCAAAATTAGTAGCCTACAAATGGTGAATTCTTGCAAATTTGCTTATGTATGCAGTAATAAGTGAATTCTAAAAACATCTTTACTTACTTGTGGCATTTTCAGTGATAATCACTAATGTTAACAGTGAGAACAGAAGGCCAAATAACATTCTTATAGCTGGGTAAACCGAATAAATAAATGTGAACATGATCTGGTTTTAGAACTATTTATACCAAAATCTAAAATGATCTTGTAAGTCATAAGAAATCATAAGTAAAAATCCATTTTCAGACATTTTCGATAGCTGAATGTGATAAGCGAATTTTCTATATAAAAAATCCTAGACTGGCGCTAGAGAATGCAGTTTCTATAAAAGGTAAGTATTCTAGGTAAAGGTGTGTTGCATCGGGATTCATTTCGGTCACATAAAGTTTCAATTGATCAGATATCTGAAACAGATTGTAGGACAGACTAACTGTCTAACAAATTTGAGAAAACAAAAGCGATAAGACAAGAGGAGTGAGTCATTCAGATAAAGTACAGTTTTTTGTTTTGTTAAAATACCTCCATGTGATATAAAGTATCCAGTGAAGCGCTGTGTTTTACTTTTTCAAAATATTCTACTATGAAATGTAAAATTTTATTTTAGACTTATATGTTTAGTACAATTGATTAACTGTCTGAAAGTGAAAGCGATACAAGAAAATAGAAATGTCATGAGTCAAGCATAAAGTTTTCAAATACTAATGAACATTCTGAGAATCCACAACATCAACACAGTATGCATTCAAAGGGCGTTGAAAGATAATTTGTTTCAATTTAATTTCACAATATAGAAAAACTACCCATTTAGACATTTAGAAAACAGAAAGATTGAGCAGCGAAGAAATATTTACTTTTCAATTAGATCCTCATCTCTGGCTCTACTCTAACATATATGCAAAGCATTTTTATTACAATACACAAGAATTTGACAATCAAGTGGTGAAATGTTTGTTAACAATAATTAATTTAATATTGTAAAAATAAAGATAAAAAGTATACAAATTAATAATTTTAGGTTTAAAATGTCAAGTAAGTCAAGTGGAAAAGATTCAGAATGAGAGTCGTATTAATAATAATGATAATAATAATAATAAAAATAATCGAAATAATAAGGGAAAAGTACATAGAATAACTAAATAAACAAAACAAATAAATGCCTATCCCTCTACGACCAAGGCAGAAGTAAGGATTGTACATACTTCTTTTGTACACAAAGGTCTGGCTTAAAGTCATGAATTGCCAAGGCCTCAGCTGTCTTTAGAAGTCTGTAACGAAGAAAACGCGGGAAGTTAGCATGAATTCTATAAATGATCTTGAAATCATGGTCAGGGTTGACCAAGTGACAGAAGACTATCAGGTGTTGAAGAATAGAGCCTCACACACTTCCTTTCTCCCTTGTAAAAGCAAGCTGGAATATGTTGTCGTATCCGTGTGGAGAGCGTTCTCTGACTACGGCCAATGTACCTTGCTCCACAAGAGCAGGTGAACTGGTAGATGCACATGGAGGCGGCCAGACGGGGGAGCTTATCTTTTACTGAGGTAGAGAACAATTTGCGGCTCGTGCACTTCATATGTAGTCTAGCTGTGGGGAACGTCTTACTAACTGATTAAGAGAGACGATTTTTGAGCCTATCTGAAGCTTGATCACCTTTGAATTACAAGTTCATGAATAAGGTTTTCTCTGGAACTGAGTCGGTGACCGTTTCATACTATTATTATTTCATGTATTCAGACCTTTGACCTGATTCCCTTACCGGATATAATTTCTTTACAAAACCATATGTATACGATTGTACAGCTTGATAATAAATTCGTTGAAAAGAGACTCTTCGCTGAATATTATGTTTCTTAATGCTACAATGGAGATTGCTAAATTATTGAAGAAAATTAACACACACAATTGAAAGGTAGAAATGGTTACAACATGGGGATTGCACAATGCATTATTTTGGAAAAATTGGAGAGTAATTAGAGAATTAGTCTGTGCACAGGTTGATTACGTAATATATTGTTGAAGAAAATGAAACGATTCGGACAGTGATAATTTGTAACTAAGGATGTATTGGTCATATGAATAAAATAATTTTGCAAGGATAATAGATAATTAAAAATGAAGTATTTAGAAAAAATAAAATAATTTGGACAATTATAATTTTTATAATTTTTAAAGGTTTAGGAGGGGGGGGCGGAAATAGTCTGGCTCATGCATTCATGTAATGATGTCCAAGTTAAGGAAAGTGGCTGTACAAATTTCTCCTGAACACACAAGTTTGGCTTCTTCAGGTCGATTCTTATTGCTTCAGCTGTATGTTGAAGGCGAGCTCATAAAGCAAAATTAGGGTTATTTGGAATGCGACAAATAATTTTAAATGCCTTATTAACGTAAACTGCTTGTTGATTTCATCTGTACGTTTTTAATTCATCAGTAGTCCTTGAAGAGGCATCGATATAAGGAGATAAGCATGTACTTCAGCGACAGCCTTTAATCTGAGAATTCATTTTCTTCGACCGTGCAATCGCAAACTTTTTCCATAAAAAAGATGGTGATAACAAAGATGGTGAGCTGTCATAATCATACCACTTAATATAAGCCTATATACAAAAAGATTCTTATCTTGATATGGGAGATATGTAATAATAAGACTTAAAATAAAAGGAATGAGTTGTAGACAGGATGCAGACAGAAACGGAGGAAAATGTGATTCTATGTTAGGAGAACTACGGCTTACCCCAAATATTCATCAACCTTATTCAACAGGTTTATGACAACGGCACATGTCAAGTGATCTTCAACGGAAAACTCAGCGAGGCGTTTGGAATAAACACAGGAGTCAGACAAAAGTGATTATTATCACCAATGATATTCTTAATTGTGGTGGCCTGGATTATGCGTCAGACAATGGGAAACGAGAAGACAGGAATATCCTGGACCGACGCGAAGAACGTGCGGCGATAATTTATGTTTGGTGTCACACAAAATCGAAGACACACAAGAGAAAACTGACAAACTGGTAGAAGAAGCAGCCGGCGAAGACAGGACTCCAGGTGAACATAGACAAGACGGAGGTTATGAAAATAACCAACCAACAACAGCCACAACATCCAACGTCAATCACCATCAACGGGAGGGATTTGAAAGAGGTTACTTCATTCACTCACTTCTCCAGGGAGCATTGTCTCAACTACAGGAGGAGCGGACGAAGATGTCAAATCGAGAATCCGGAGGGCGAGAAGCACACACATTCATCAACCTGAAACCAATCTGGAAATCTTTGTCACTCAGAATCAACAACAAAATTCGGATTTTCAATACAAACAACAAATCCGTTCTTCTATGCGGATCAGAAACTTGGCGGGTGGGTCACAAAGAATATTTCCAACAGCCTGTTGCAGACCTTTGTCAACAACTGTCTTCGCATGATCTCTACTGAAGATCAGATGGCCGGGCCGGAAAGAATCACCAAGAAGAAACTATGGGAACAAACAAACAAAACAGGAACCAGTCGCTCGCCCAACAAATATGCAGGAGAAAGTGGAGATGGATTGGACACTCTCTGAGGAAACCGCTGGGTGACATCACGCGTCAAGCCCTCGAGTGGAACCCGAAAGGGGAGCGGCGAGTGGGACGTCCAAGGGTGACATGGAGGAGATCGTGTGAATAGGAGTCGAAACAGCATAGACTAGCATGGATTCTGGTGGAAAGTACAGCCGAAGACAAAAGCAAGTGGAGACGTGCAGTTGAAGCCCTATGTTCCACTAGGAACCCACGGAGACCAAAACTTACGAAGGGTTTAAAAAAATCAGGTGAGTAGAAAACAACGAAACTGTTAACACCATATCAGAACTGTATGCAAATCTCCAGTTTCTCCTTCTCATTGGATAGAACATCATCAATGCAAAGGAGACGAAAGCGTATGGTCTTTTACTGGTTGGTTCCTACATTGCAGGTTACGTTAAAAGATAAGTTTGTTGAGATGGAATGACAACTGTTAGACTATGAAACCAAAAAAAAGATTAATAAATCTTGCCCTTCATATGAGATTGTAAAAGTACATGTCAATGTCGGAAAATCCAACTCATTACTCAGTGTTGTACACAGCTGAACATCTAAATGGGCTGCAGTAAGCTCAAGTCTTAGAATTGAAGCAACTTTGACAAGTGGAAACCTGGATTTACCCATCAGGAGATGAACATCTATATTGTCACTCAACTCTTTTCTGATGTACATAGCTGCTCCGTATACAGCTTCAGAAGCGTTGGAAAATACATGGAAATCAAGTATCGCATAATGCCACAATGGCTTCAGTGGATGCGTAACAGGGTATCGTGTCGGTGATCGCTGATGATTAATCCTCTTCCTCCACCCTTCAGTAGGTGTCTCATCCTACTGCAGTCCTTTTTGCATATCTCTTGAAATAGCTTCCTTGTAGATAGTAGATTGAATGCTACTAGTTCAAGTGGGCCAAACACATATGACAACATGGCCAAAACGCTTCGTCTAGTGACTGATGTATTAGCATTCCTCAAGCAAAATCTCAAGATATCAGTGTTAACATTTTACTCAGAGCCCAACGTCTGTTCAATGGATAGCTTATCGACAGATATATCTCGCAGAGGGGCAACTCTGTCTTCTGGAGTTATATGCTTCAAAAATTCTAAGTTTAGGGAAACCCATTTTGTCAAACAAAAAGCAGCTCTACCTAAGACGTGACTAACACTTTTTACAAGGCTGAATAAAGTTTTGTGATCTTTGAAGGATGCTTACACTCACCCCTACACTAAAGTCAAGGCCAATGACATCCAATCGCATGTGTAAACGGTCTTGAACATAGCAAAACTGGCACTAAACTGAGAGAGGGCGGCACTGAATGGATGAACTGTAATCCTATATTCTAACACTGTACTATTCCGAGCTCTATCAAGACATAAAAATCTCAAATGATCTCGCCATACTCTGCGCCCTTACTTGTAAAACCATCTCTTCGGTATACACAGTAATACCAGCTGGAAACTCTCTGAAACTCACTGATAATCCGGCTAATGGTTCAACCCAATCAGAAACACTATGCAGAAAACCATTGGAGTAGACACCGTCATGTTTTAGCAAACAGCTAAATTCTACATGAGGTTTGCTTGATTTCCTGGAATTAAAGACAGGGTGATGAGGCAGGTCCCACTTTCATGGTTCTTTCTGATTGATTAGCCTTTCCGCGTTACCTTTCTTTTTATTTTTGTCAATAACCTCCTTATAATTATTCTATAAATCTATATCCCTCACCAATTTCGTCATAATCATAAGTTTTCAAATAGCAGCTTCTCTGTTACAGACTAACTCTCTATATTTGAAACTTCAGGGTAGAACTGTTGTGAAATGCCTATTTCCAATCAGCAGAGGATTCTTCTTCATCTTGTCTTCAATGGACCGATACATATCTGTGACTTTAGGAATCATACTCTCTACGCTCATATAACTGATGGAAACAAGCAACGGTACATGAGGATTTGATTAAGTCCCGTTTACAGTCTATCCAATGGATATTTTGTTCCATACAAATCTTCTCTACTTCCATACTGCTCTTCTAATATCTTATGAGCCGACTATTTGTCACCCTCAACGATAAGTTTCACTTTTTATCTCGCAGACAAGGAGACGCAAAGGCTCTTGAATGCGGTTTGTTGATGACTATTTCGCGGACGGGCATTATAGCCTCACCAAGCCTCATACTGAAGGTAGTATAGGCAGTTCCCACTTAAATGAATCCTCCAGTTACCGAAGATTTTAGCCGAAGTGACACTCTTCACACGTAAGTGTTCGAAGAGATGAATGTATTCAGAATCAAGGGCTCTTTTGTAACCTTGATACACAACTGGTCGGCCAGCTAAGCATCTAACGGTGTAACGTCTGACCCGTTACCTTAAAATGCATATATATCCACAAATGAAATTTTGACTCTCACTTTCACTGGTAATATGTTGAATAGACTCTATTAGCGTCATGAGGTTTGATATTGCTGCTACAGTAAACATAATTCGTGTTTTCGTTTCCTCATCTGTAATTGCGATCGTGCTAAACCACCACTTCCCTGCTCTGCTGTTTTTAATAGTGTAATTTATTATGTCTTCCTGTTGGTCAACTGAAACACAATCGTTACTGTTTCGCGAATTTCAAACTTTCTACTGCAGACATATCGAATGAAACCACTACTGTCACTTAGTTGGTGAATATTACCACAGACCAGAAAACCTCTTTTTTATACAACTTTGTGTTCTCATCAGAATGAATTTCCCTCTATTCTCTGTCTTGTCACTTTCAGGGGTGGGATGGAAAACACTTGCTGACCTGCACATCGTCCACTTAACGCTATATTTAACTAGTCGCAAAATGTCATCGAGAGCCGGCTCAAAACCTTAATCCTTTATAATTGCCTTAACCTTCATCTACTTCTTTTTTAAGCGTGTGGACAGTCTTTTAGCAATTACTTCGAGAACAGAACTCGAATTAAATTCATCCGTACAATCAAGAGAAGTTAAGGTATTTCTGTGCATCTAAAAGCTATCAAGAAACTCAGTGGATTCTTTGGAGTTATTCAACTGCAAGCCATCAAGCTTGATGGATTCGAATACACTTCTTAAAATCATACATTGCCTCCCGAAGTTTCGCTATATTTCCGTAGCTCCGTGTGAATTCCATAACTGCCTTAAATTTGGTGCAAGGCACTGTGAAGTGTAAAATGATGTGAAACTGTTTCACGAATAATCAACATTCTAAGTTACATTTAAAATCACTTCATTGATGCAAAATACGATAGATTGAGATGTCTGTAAAAATACGCACTGAAGCGAATTTCACCCCTCACACATATATGAGGGAAGTGGAAAGAGATATCTGAAAAGCGTGTATGCAGTTAATGAAGCTCGAGAGAATTTGCAGGGTTCATTCCCTCAAAGATTTATTGAAATATAGACCATTGAAGACACGTAGTGGATACAGAAACAACTAGTATTCGCATTTCAACGGACTTCAACCCATTCATTATCAACTTTAGACATGACACAATTACCCTGTTCTCTTCAGATTTCGGAACCTGAAAAATACTCATCTTCAATAACATTATTATTCATTGATTTATGCTTTATATTTTACAGCAGACACTTCTGAAGTTTCTATATCAGCTTCGGTTACTCCTCCGCTTCATCTGAAGTACTGCGTACTTTCCTGTTTTCATAATATTTTCACCTTATTAAATTACCGAAATATTTTGTAAACTAGTCGCGAAATAAATATCATTATTTTTGCCATTCGCTCCAATTTATTGCTCCGTTGTTATCACTGTCAGTCATATTACGATTATTATTACTACTCTCAAGGTGTTATTGGTTTAATTGGCAACATGAAACTTTTGTCGTTCACACACAATGTGACAGTCACTGGTGAAGCTTGAATACAAAAAGCTACGTCACCCGAGGATAATTTAGTCAAGATTGGCCTTCTTGTATCATGAATAACGTTTAGAAGTGTCATCATTCGAAGGGAGAACTTCAACGCTTTAAGTTCAATATGAAAACATGCAATGTTATTAGGAAAAATAATATCAGGTGGAAGAATCTAATCTCTTATCACCTTCCAGATAAGTGTTTAATTCTAGATTGAATTTTGTGATGAAATTGAATAACCGAAACTTTAAAATTGCACATCACAAATGCCTTTTCACTGAAATAAATTTGTTTGACCCAACAATCGAAGATATGAGCGCCCCAACACAATGAGTCGATGTATATTTTTCTCAGGATGATTCCAATTTTGGAAAGTCAGTTGAATATTGCACAGTATTTATAACAGATGAAGCCACCAAAAGTTTATCTGTGTGACAGAAATGCAGTATCCTACTTCTTGGAAATAATCTCCTTGAAGCTATATTATATGTTTGTATACCAAATGGTTTTCTGTATAACTACTTATGGCGTCTGTGTAAAACGGCTTCTAGTGGATGAGCAGCCATTAATCGGCTACATTATCGAATGACTGCCCTGCTCACCTTTTTTCAATCAATGAAGCAATGTTTTGTTGGTGTCATATAAGTGAGTACTTTTCCAACCTGAAAAGATGCAATAAAACATGATCTCGCATGTTTATCTCTTTGTCTGACTCTGTGTTGGATGTAATTATGTACGTTGTGAAATGGTAGTAGGAATTCTACTTTTCTAATACACAAGGTGTTTGTCTAATGATAATGGCTAGCGAGTGATTACTTTAGATTACTGATAATATCTACTGAATTACTTTACAGTAGTGTATGTTTCTTGTGATATTTCTATGCTTATTTATTTTGAAAGGAAGCATGGACTAGCTGAAATGAACTGATATTATTATGCACTATAAATAAATTCGATTAGTAAAGAAACACAGAAACCAGGGTTATCTCTATTTTTAAACACAAGGATTTTGAGTACTATGTTGAATAATTTTCATTGTAAATGCAATGAATTGCATGTTGACATCCTAGTAGCAAGCAAAGGCGAGTGTTCTAGTAACTACTGAATGCAATTAAGTTAAATGTCAGGTTTAAAACGTTTTTTGACCATTCAAGTTCAAGTCATTTATACACTATTGATGACGTGATATGACATTCATACGTGATCATCATACGGCTTCCAGTAGACACTTTTGGCTGTTTTATCTGCTTCTGAATGCTGCTAAGCGAACTGTTCCGGGGAAGTTTATCTATTTCAGAGACTCAGAATGTCCGGCGTCAGTGCTGTTCATGTGATTTATATATGTGTGTGAAATATAGTGTCTAATAAAGAGGAAAACAAATTAGTCCTGAGACTCTTAAAATTTACACAGCGTTTATATAGAATTCTTCACAAAAATGGCAAGACTTTATTGAAAGATATGGAATAAATTCAAAGCGTTCCGTCTTCACAAAAAGACTTGTCTTATTATATTTCTATGTTTATTATTTCAACCTTCAAACGGTGCTGCACCTACGTATTGAAGAAATATCAATGCTAAGGAGAAAAGCTTTTTTTTGAAATTTCCAAATTCATATTCGTTTAAACCACGATCCATCCTGTAAAGTGAATTGCATAGTCAGAAATCCTGTCGCAAAATTAGGCGTTCAGATCATTCATTCAGCTTTCTCACTTTCCTTTCAAGGATCTTTTTATGCGAAACGCATTGTCAACGAGGTTAATGAATTTTCACGCCCTTCTTTGAATTGTGTTTAAGGTCTGATTACGGTTGTGAGCAGTTAAAACAACTTGACAAATAATAAAAATGAACTCATATTAGAACGCTGCATCTTTTGTACTTCCTCACATAGAAATTTTGAAGGAGAAGAATTTTCTAAAGTTTGTGAAAAAGAGAGGAGGTCAGCGTAATGCTATGGATGTGAAATGGTGGGTACATGAGGATCATTATGGATGACGCTTCTTGAGTTGATCATGCTTCCTCAGACTTGTCACTTTGTGTGTTATTTAGTAATTTATGATTGGCCACTGTCAAAGACAACACGTGATGAGTAGCTGCACATTTCTGAATAGCAACAGACAGTCACTACAAATACAGTCAACAGGTTTTATCTTTGAAAAGAAACCTTGATAAGTAAACATTTCTTAATCCACTTCAATGTTTTTCAAAATGCGTAAATAGGAACTTTAAAATTACTGGAATCCCTGTCAGCAAATTCTCTGTATGAAGCGTAGTATTGTGTTTCTTATGAAACATCAGGCATATTTCACTATACGTTTCGCACGTTATTCGAGAAGTATGGGATCTTGATTACAGTGATGAAAACTTTAAAAGGCGTCCTTCAGTTATTCACAAAGAGCTGTTAGCTGATTAAGACAAAGTGTACTGTGTTGAGTATACGACTCCAGACCAAATTTCAACTTGTGCTTATAACTTGGCGATTCGCAGTAAACGATGGGTCAACATTATTTTACTAACCAATCACCTCAGGACGTCAACGAGAAATCACATAATGCCTTAGAATGTTATTTATTTTCTTATATGACGTTGTATACTGTAAAACATATGCCTTTGCCGATATCACCATTTCTGCTAGCATATTACAATGTTACTATTAATTGGTTCTTCAATGGTACTAGCGAACCACGACACATCTGATCAGGTGTCCCATCCATGGTCAACCATCTTAAAACTTGATTTTAGCAAATCGCTCGCTACTGACTTCACTCCGTAAAACCGACATCGCACATGCAACCTTTTATTACTGGTTTGTAGTGAATTTTCCACTAAGCAGGGAAAGGCAAAGAATAGAAAAATGATATCAGAACACAGTATTTGATGTAAATGAGCATTCAAAGCAGTTTTCTAGGTGAAATTGTGGATTTCTGAAGTTTTTGAAATCTCATTGCAATTATCTGAAAATGTTACGTAACATGGTGTGAAATTTGATACCATCGAATTTAATATTGTAAAAATAAAGATAAAAAGTATACACATGAATAATTTTTGGTTTAAAATGTCAAGTAGATCAAGTGGAAAAGATTCAGAATGAGAGTCGTATTAATAATAATAATGATAATATTAATAATAATAATCGAAGTAATAAGGGAAAAGTACATAGAATAATAAAATATAAATAAATGTCTATCCCTCTAAGGCCAAGGCAGCATTAGGGATTGTACATACTTCTTTTGTACACAAAGGTCTGGCTTAAAGTCATGAATTGCTAAGGCCTCAGCTGTCTATAGTCATGATCTACTTGACATTTTAAACCAAAAATTATTCATGTGTATACTTTTTATCTTTATTTTTACAATATTAAATTCGATGGTATCAAATTTCACACCATGTTACGTAACATTTTCAGATAATTGCAATTGAGATTTCAAAAACTTCAGAAATCCACAATTTCACCTAGAAAACTGCTTTGAATGCTCATTTACATCAAATACTGTGTTCTGATATCATTTTTCTATTCTTTGCCTTTCCCTGCTTAGTGGAAAATTCACTACAAACCAGTAATAAAAGGTTGCATGTGCGATGTCGGTTTTACGGAGTGAAGTCAGTAGCGAGCGATTTGCTAAAATCAAGTTTTAAGATGGTTGACCATGGATGGGACACCTGATCAGATGTGTCGTGGTTCACTAGTACCATTGAAGAACCAATTAATAGTAACATTGTAATATGCTAGCAGAAATGGTGATATCGGCAAAGGCATATGTTTTACAGTATACAACGTCACATAAGAAAATAAATAACATTCTAAGGCATTATGTGATTTCTCGTTGACGTCCTGAGGTGATTGGTTAGTAAAATAATGTTGACCCATCGTTTACTGCGAATCGCCAAGTTATAAGCACAAGTTGAAATTTGGTCTGGAGTCGTATACTCAACACAGTACACTTTGTCTTAATCAGCTAACAGCTCTTTGTGAATAACTGAAGGACGCCTTTTAAAGTTTTCATCACTGTAATCAAGATCCCATACTTCTCGAATAACGTGCGAAACGTATAGTGAAATATGCCT
The DNA here is from genome assembly GCA_944472135.2 of Trichobilharzia regenti. NCBI lineage: Eukaryota > Metazoa > Platyhelminthes > Trematoda > Strigeidida > Schistosomatidae > Trichobilharzia > Trichobilharzia regenti. The sequence goes on along the minus strand of CALYDD020000394.1, from coordinate 200,403 downwards.
GATGTTTCATAAGAAACACAATACTACGCTTCATACAGAGAATTTGCTGACAGGGATTCCAGTAATTTTAAAGTTCCTATTTACGCATTTTGAAAAACATTGAAGTGGATTAAGAAATGTTTACTTATCAAGGTTTCTTTTCAAAGATAAAACCTGTTGACTGTATTTGTAGTGACTGTCTGTTGCTATTCAGAAATGTGCAGCTACTCATCACGTGTTGTCTTTGACAGTGGCCAATCATAAATTACTAAATAACACACAAAGTGACAAGTCTGAGGAAGCATGATCAACTCAAGAAGCGTCATCCATAATGATCCTCATGTACCCACCATTTCACATCCATAGCATTACGCTGACCTCCTCTCTTTTTCACAAACTTTAGAAAATTCTTCTCCTTCAAAATTTCTATGTGAGGAAGTACAAAAGATGCAGCGTTCTAATATGAGTTCATTTTTATTATTTGTCAAGTTGTTTTAACTGCTCACAACCGTAATCAGACCTTAAACACAATTCAAAGAAGGGCGTGAAAATTCATTAACCTCGTTGACAATGCGTTTCGCATAAAAAGATCCTTGAAAGGAAAGTGAGAAAGCTGAATGAATGATCTGAACGCCTAATTTTGCGACAGGATTTCTGACTATGCAATTCACTTTACAGGATGGATCGTGGTTTAAACGAATATGAATTTGGAAATTTCAAAAAAAAGCTTTTCTCCTTAGCATTGATATTTCTTCAATACGTAGGTGCAGCACCGTTTGAAGGTTGAAATAATAAACATAGAAATATAATAAGACAAGTCTTTTTGTGAAGACGGAACGCTTTGAATTTATTCCATATCTTTCAATAAAGTCTTGCCATTTTTGTGAAGAATTCTATATAAACGCTGTGTAAATTTTAAGAGTCTCAGGACTAATTTGTTTTCCTCTTCATTAGACACTATATTTCACACACATATATAAATCACATGAACAGCACTGACGCCGGACATTCTGAGTCTCTGAAATAGATAAACTTCCCCGGAACAGTTCGCTTAGCAGCATTCAGAAGCAGATAAAACAGCCAAAAGTGGCTACTGGAAGCCGTATGATGATCACGTATGAATGTCATATCAGGTCATCGATAGTGTATAAAATGACTTGAACTTGAATGGTCAGGAAACGTTTTAAACCTGACATTTAACTTGATGGCATTCAGTAGTTACTAGAACACTCGCTTTTGCTTGCTACTAGGATGTCAACATGCAATTCATTGCATTTACAATGAAAATTAGTCAACATAGTACTCGAAATCATTGTGTTAAAAATAGAGATAAACCTGGTTTCTGTGTGTTTTCACTAGTCAAATTAATTCATAGTGCATAATAATATAATAATATAATACAGGCTGACTACTTTCAAGAATCCTTGATGTCGCTGTTGTTTGACTGAAGATGTCACCACTGAGGTGCTTGAGTTTAGGAGAGATCACCTGTAGGACTTTGATCAAAACACTGATGAGAGATTGCAGATGCACATATCTGAATCAGCTCTAAACGTGGATTCGAAGCTTCGTTCCCCATTACCATCAACCATCTTACAACAATTTAAAGTGCAGACCAATGGAATACCAGCTAGCATGCTGGCGGCATTACAAACCTAGCCGACAGAATTCAGTCTGCAGCAAACGGAAGACTAAACTCATGACAATAGTTAATACTTGTTGTCCAACCAAATTATTTTTTCACTTTCATACTCATTTAGTTGACAGGGAGATGAGATATTTCAAATTATATCCCTGAAACATCCCTCTTTAAAGGATGAACATAATTTGTTCTCGATCTACATACAAATTCTTTCCATTATAGAAATCATTAAACTTCCAAATGGAAAGGGTAAGCTCCACGCCGAAATAATTTTGGTTTTCTTCTACCGTGAATTGATATAACCTCAAAAAACCCCTTTCACTCACTTAAATGCACACTGTTTATTACATGAATTCCATTGGATCAATTTAAACAAAGCACTAGTGATACATAAGACAGTAAAAATTCGGTTCCATTTACAGTATACAAAGACCTCAGTGTTTTGTGTTTCGTCGAATCGGATTCATGCATATACTGTGATAATTCCTAATTATCCTCCTTCATTTATCTACAATAATCTGAAATACACTGGAGTTGTAGTAAAAGTGTCATTAAAGTTTTATGCAGTTAAGAAGATAACGACGTAATGAATCCGTTTCATCGCGTCATTGCGTTATTTAAATTAGAAACTTTCAATTTGTCAACGACATCGCGATATAGTCAGAACATCTGCACACTGTAATAGTTTATAGTAACATATGTGTCAGCTGAATACACACCACACGGTAAATGATGCTCTCTTACTATATGCAATATCCAATGAACAACCTGGAATGAAATTATGAAATAGTTCTGGTTTATAATCTGCAAATACGAAATGAAGGAATGAATCTTCAACAATAATATCAGTAAAAAGTTTGAGCATTTTGGATTAGATCAAATAAAGTATAATTATATTTCAATAGTTCACACACAATGATAACTGTTTTGTTATTGGTAATATTTCGAGCAAAATTACTACTGCCCGTGTTCACACCACTGTTGGAATTGTTTTATTCTCACATTTATGATTTGTACTCATATATATAGCTCATCAATTTTTTGCTCACTCATGTTTTTCTTGTATTCAGAATTATATTCCAAGTTGTTGGTAGTTGTACTGAGTCACCCTTGTGAAATGTATCCAGTTTGACCTTAATGAATACAGATTCTGTTATAAGTCTCTCTTTGCATTTGGTCATGTTAGTTTTCAGAATACACACATTGTCCCAATCGATATTGTGGTCTTTGTCTCATGCATGTGCAGCTATCGATGAATTTTTTCAAGATTCTTGAAGGCTTGTGCTCCTGTTGGTTGACGTTTGGTTAGGCGTTTATGTTCGTTCACTCGTATTTTAAGTGATCTGGATGTTTGCCCCACATATTAAGTCGGACAGTCAGCACATGACATTTTATAAATCAAATTGTTTTTATCCATCATTTTGATGGGATCCTTCAGTGAATTTATTTTATTCTTCATTAGATTCGTCGGTTTAAACGTTGTTCGAATGCCGATATTCTTGAGGTTTCTTTGAATTGCCTCTGATGTACCATTTTTATATGGTATTGTGACTGTTTTTTTTTGCATTCTTCCATCTCGTTATTCTCCGATCTTACCCTCCTTTTTCCCTTTTTATGTTATCTTTTCAAAATTTTTTTCGGTAGTTTTGTGAAGTAACATTTCGAATAGGACCTTTATCTCTTCACGCAGGTCGTCTGGTGTTGTTGTTAGTCTACGTATTCTATCTGCAAGACCTTGCATTAATCCTCGATTAACCGCGAGTGGATGAGCTCAATGATAGTCAAGGAATCTTCCAGAGTGTGTGGTTTTTCTATATATCGTCGTTTTTATGCTACCATCTGTCGTTCCTTGTATTTTGTAATCTAACATAAGCAGTTCCCCAATTTCATTCTCTATTTCCATAGTGAATTTTATTGAGTCAGCATACCTATAATAATGATGAACTAAATATATATGAGTACAAATCATAAATGTGTGAATAAAACAATTCCATAAGTGGTGTGAACACGGGCAGTAGTAATTTTGCTCAAAATATTACCAATAACAAAACAGTTATCATTGTGTGTAAACTATTGAAATATAATTCAACTTTCTTTGAATCTTCAGCAGTTTTTCAAAGTATTCGTTAAACTTTCATTAATAAATTAGTCAATTAAGAAAAAAACAGAAATGTTCACTAGTTATTGTCAGAATGAAATGGGCTCAGAAGTAATAAGAGTTTGAATTTTATTACGGTGCAGAATTAGCAAACAGACAAACTGCAAATACAATTATAGACAAGTTCAAACACGATGTACATTACAGTAATGATAACTGAAAGAAGGACGATAAATTATTGAAACCATCCAAAATGTCCCTACTAACATCCCTACAAATATCGTCATGAAAATAAGGTGAATAAGAATCTTCAAATTGCCATTCCCTTGTGGATCTGAATCTGACTGACTATGGACTGATTAATTTTGAATTAAAACATTAAGACTTTTAGCAGAATATTTGACATCCCAAAGGCACACAAGACATGTAATTTTGCTGAAACACTTTGGATTAGAGATCAACCAGACATTCAAAAGCCCAGCATCATTATATGGCTAGTTACGTAGTGAACGATTATATCGAATTTACACAATCTAAACAAGTATTACATCAAAAACTTGTCTACAGATCATCGTCAGTCAACATTCGCCCTTACAAGTCCTTCTGATGGAAAACCTAAATAAAAATACAAGTCAAAATTTGAATCCCAAACTATTCCATGGATGAAAATAAAGCATATTTGCAGTCTCGTTGATAAATATATATATATATATCGTTTCGTCGATATAAGGTATTGCCTCACCTGTCAGAAAGGAAACAGCTAAGAGTGAAATACGGTTAGAATTTTTTGATTGTAAACATTTGGAATAGGTAAATAGTGACTTGTGTGAGCATACTGTGTATTTTAATAAAGTGTTCCAAACATCATTGCTAAGTACTAGTGGTAGTAGGATTTTATTTGAGACATCCTGTGGAATTGTGTTGTATTCGACCATAATTTTCTCGTTTTCAGAAATAACATGTCTCGATACTCCTTGATACAGTAAGTTCATTAATTAAATATTGAAGTTAGCTGAAATGTTTACCCAAAATTTTGTCGTGTTATGGAACAGTCTGATAGTTGAATTTTATAATATTATTTTATGATTTACATGAGAAATTGAACGAAAACATTGGTCGACTTCCGCATCTCTGAAACTCTATCCATTTTTCCTTATATTTTGTATCCCGTAGTATACGAGGTCTGAAAGTTCTTTCTATATGACAGTGACACACTAGCTGCCTTTCTGAGCTGTATGTTCTTACTGACATGACTGAGCCAACAGTATATAAAGCGAACTCGCAATTCTCATAGTTAACTTCCAGTGAATATTTATTCTGTGGATATCCTTGATGACTTCAACTTACACATTTGAGTGACAGTGGGTTTCGTTTAATTGGATGTTAACAGAACTCTATGAGAATGAACGTGTGAGTGTATTAGAAAAGTGCATACTTGTCAGTCAGTAACCGCGTAAAACTAAAAGCGTAAGGAAAGAAACTTAGAAGTAATGGAGAAGACTTGTGGTCAGTGATGGAGACGCAGTCTGTCAGATACTCTCCATTATTTGGTATTCATTATGAAGTATTCATTAGGAAGCTGATCATTAGTGGCTTTAGCACTAGACTGAAAAAATGTAAGCGACTAAATACAAAATCACAGAGAATATCCAATTATTTCCCTGTATATTTCAATTCACTGAATTCAGCCTGTATAATAGAGTAATAGCATAGTTTCAACTGCAGGCGGAACTGATGAGGATATCAAAGCTAGAACAACAGCAACAACAACAGACAACAATCAGCATAAGTGGAGAGAACCTGAGAGAAACAGCCTCCTTCACCTACCTGGGAAGCATCATCTCAACTACAGGCGGAACTGACGAGGATATCAAAGCAAGAATCGTAAAAGCAAGACAAGCTTTCGTTACTCTCAAGTCTGTGTGGAGGTCAACAGCACTTACTATCAAAAATAAGATCCGGATTTTAACTCCAGTGTAAAGTCAGTGCCGCATACTATACGGATCAGAGACTTGGCGAGTCATAAAGAGCATCTCAAACAAACTTCAGACCTTCATTAACAGCTGTCTTCACTCAATACTTAAGATCAGAAGGCGGCCAGAAAAGATCAGCAATAGGGATCTCTGGGAGCGAACCAATCAGGAACCGACTGTGAAACAAATAGGCAGGAAGAAATGGAGATGAATGGGTCATACTCTGAGGAAACCATCAAGTGACATCACTGGACAAGCCATTGCTTGAGTGGAACCCGAAAGGGACGCGGCGATTTGTTCGTCAGTGCAAAGGTGACTCGGAGGAGTTCATGTGAAGAGGAGATGAAAGCATGTAGGCAGACTTTGAGCGGAGTGAAAAAGTTGGCAGAAACCCGAAGGCTATGAAGACTTGAGTGTCTGAAGCCTTATGTTCCTCCAGGAATTAAAGGATAGAATAATAATAATAATAATAGATTACTGCTTTATGAGCAATAAATAACTTTGCAGTAAATACATGATACTTAGTGGTCTCAAGAATAGTCAGTACTGGAACACCTGGACAAAGATTTCAGATAAAATAATCCTTGAATGACATAACAGTAGCTATCATTTTCAATGGCACATAAATACTGATATACAATTGTTTTGCGTAATTCGAATCCATTTCATATTGTATTCCGCCAATTACCACTGTGATGAGTCATTATATTTTAGTTGAAACGTGGTAGTAAAAACAATACTAACGAAAACCTTCAAACACAGAAGGGAATGGCAGATGTGAAACACATACAAAGCGGCTAATCGAAGCGGGATTAGTATGATCCTAGATGAGTTGAGCATAAACCTGAGAACGTCAGAAAATGAGTTGATAGCTTTTTAATTTAATACAAGTGGTGTAAAAGTGAAAGTGAGTTTGCTATAGCATACACAATTTAAACCCCCATTTAAGTATTGATCATATGAAAACAATGTCAATTAAATCATTTTTGAGTACTTTCGAACTAATCTGTTTTTTTTAGATCGTGGATATCATCGATATCATTTGTGCCTAAAATTACACTTTATAATTCATTTCCGTGAATTGCTGAGTGACTGCAGTGACATTTCATGGTTTGCTTGATAGATAAACTTTGTACATTCTTGCCCAGTATTAGCTGTTCACTATTCCTGTTGTAAAATCTTGAAATTCTCTTTTAAACGTGACAGTTTTTTTTACTATATGTCCATTTTGAAACTGTGATATCATTAAAATAAAGTTTTTCAATAATTCTTTCGAATGGTCTCGTTCAATACAATGTTTAAGCGTCAATGGCTTCAGGTGCTCAGTCGATTATTTCATGTGTTGAAGAATTCACTAAAAAGTAGCTTTACACCATGTATTCGTATACGCAGCTTTAAGAGTTGCACCACCAATATTTTTACTGGTTCTGTATGAAAACAAAGCTGTGAATGTATCTTGTTCGTCCCTTGCTTAGACAGCCATACTAGATGAAGTTTAGAAAGCTGATTAGTAACCCATTTAATTGAACCCTCCATGTAAATAGTTCCATAGAAGCAACCAAATCGATTGATAAGCAAAGATAATTCCTCATAACGGAAGCTTTTCACTCGCTAGCTCTAATCAACTGACACCATAGTGATATTTATCAAACAGAATGCAATAAGCTCGGTTGAAAAAAAAGAAAATGTAGAAAATATAGTCGGCACGAAGTAAAGTTAACTAAATTACCTACCGATCCCAACAAAGTCATTATCATTCTGAGAAGACTGATTCAAGGCCCCCCAAAACATTTCAGGCCAAAGCCAAGTTCTGATTTCAATTTCGCTTTTGCAACTTGCGCTCAGTTCTTACTATTATACTGAATCGAAGGTGAAAGTCAGTTGTGGTCTTTGAGTAATCTGCAGCGCTGGTACTTGACCCATAGATTTATTGAAGGAATGTAGGCATAACTCAGTATTAAATGAACTATGATGGCAATATTAATATTGTACACGATAAGAAACTATTGGAAAGCAGGTTCAGGAATAGCTACTTTAGCTTGTGCTAACAATCACACAGAAGACATGTTGTATTCTGAATACCTGTGCCCATGAAACTAGAGATTTGAAAGTGGCACTCTTCGAATTCCAGATCAATGCAGATCTCTAAGCAAGAGAGGTATTGATAAAACCCTTATGGAGACATAACGAATTCGGTTGAAGTTCTCTTGATGAAAGTAATTAAGCCAAGGGTGAAAAATATTATCAGAGCTGACGTCGCTCTAAAACTAGTGTTAACTAGGATATGTAGAAGATCACTGAGTGATTTGTGATAGGGTAGCACAGCACGTAACACAAGTGGATGAATGTAAATTTCACATACACTCACTGACACTATTTTTTACCGACTATTATCGCATCACATACTTGTATCTGAATGCAATTTCTGGCATAATTTTCGTTTTCTTTACAATTATTTGTATTCTAGAATTCATAGATTTATAACTGCACATCCTGAAGAAGCATCCTGAAGCGTCCATTGAAAACGACTGTGCACGTTCAAAAAGTGTTTACTTTTTCTTAGTATACCATACCAATATTTAAGTTACAAGCAAAAAGATTCAGAAGTGACCACATATTTCAAATAATCCATCTGACCAGATGTTCACTGCAGAAACTATGCACTGTTCAAGGTGTTAACAGATTGAGTAAGTCTCCAATAGTAGTTACATTAGGCCTGATTTCAGTGACTATAGGATATTTGTTGAACTCATCAGCCGACTGTCTCTGACACATGTTCAAATGACAGAACTCTAAACGAATTGTCATCTATTCTGAATCGCCCAGTCACACAAACCGTTTTTGCTTTATTAAGGTGATATGTTATAAGTCATGCCACATATTTTAGGCAGTCAATGGGCAAATAGGCTACTACGGACCAGTTCGTTTCCAGTATGTGACGTAATAAATAAATTAGGCATGGAACCAGCACGAACCCACAAATACCCCGAACAAATAATTTAGTTCGCACATTTTATCCCTTCGTAAACTTGAACAAAGCAGGGAAAAAAACCCGAGGAGGATAACATGAAGTTATTTTCTTTCGTTTGTTGTTTATAACAGTAAATGATTTTAATATTGATTTTATCAAATATTCACATGAAGGTCAATGACCCTTCTATCCAGTGAATAAAAAGCTTACTGGGAGGGAAAGAAAGTCTAGAGTAATGAGAGAATGTGGTAGTTTCAAAAGGGGTGTAATATTAGTAGCTAACAGTTCGTGCCACTTAATACTACTAATTGAATGAGACCAGTAGTCATATAAAAAGCAAGTCAAGCAGCAGTATTTCCAGGTCAGATTATCGAAGTGATCTAAATACCTGGAGGAAGTTTCGCTGGATTTAGATCCAGGCCATCACTACCCCCATTATGTACTCTGAGAAGAGACCAGCAATTTGTGTAGCCTCTACTAGCAAATCGTTTAGATGGTGGATTACATGAGACGATAATCACTGAAATGTAAATCGATATATGAGTTCGCCTGACAGTTTTCAAGCAGTCACTGTTCAAAATTAATATGGATGTGTACCTTATTCTGAAATTAAGGATTCTTGACAATAAGATTAAACAAGGTGAGATTCTGGTAGACTTCTTCCTCACAATCTTAGTAAATGAATTTATAAAAGATTTCTTATACAAGTTGGATGCTTATCGTCATCATATTCATGTTACATCTATCTTAACTATTGAGAATTAGTGATGAAATTTAATAGCCTCCGTCCTTGGATTTCTTTCCGTTTTGGAAAGATGCAGTATAACATTTCGTAATTTGTTATTCTCGGGCTAACCAGGTAGGTAAATGTGTTACTTTTGAGAAGCATGTATAGCATAAAAACATTCACAGGACTGCACATTCATTTCCCTAAAAAATGCGTCCATTACTAAAAAAGAAACATTGTAAAATACATTGAGAACAGGGTAAAGAGATCAATTATGGAAGGAACTTGAATATATTCATGGAACCTTATTAGAAATGTTTATTCTGAATAGTTTCTTAAAGATACACGTGAACATATTAGATAGAAAAAACAGAAACTAAATAAGCATAGACCAAACCAATATTCCCTGTCATAATTTTGATGAGAATTTGTGAAGTGGAATCTGGTTCTTGAGAATAGCTGGAACTATATAGAAAGCTTCACTACCATCGCCTGGTAGGCTAATGCTCTTTACCAAATGGAAGAGTAAGCTAGATATTTTGTGTAATTATCAGCTCCAACCCTGACATGTAGACAGCTTTGTTAGGGATACCGTTGCAGCGTTTAGGCAATTTATCAGTGAAAGCTAGAGATTCGATGAGCGTCTATTTTGGTAACTAGGAAATGTTCACATCTGAAAAATCTATTACATATAGGGGCGAGTAATGTACCCTCTGATTCCGATAATTGCTTAGAATAGATTCAGCTGTTCGAAGAGCTTGACGCATACAGTGGAGTATCAAAGCCTTTTAAATTTTCATCAGAAGCAGCCTTCTTTCCACAATGACAAGGAAGGATTAGCGAAAAAGCTCTTAAGGAGAGCTAATTGAATATCTATTGCCAAATAAACATCTCCAAGATAACAGAGGTGGATTGGACACTCTTGTCGAAACTTTCTGCATACTGTCGATTGAAAATCGCTTGAGAAACGACAAGTCATGTGTGAGTCGGAGATAGCAAAGTAGGAGATGGTGTGAGAATGAGATGAAAATATATCGGCGGTCATCGAACCAGTTAAAGAGGACTTAACTAAGGAGGAAGATATAGAGATAAGTTACTGAAGCCCTGAGCGGCATACATATTCGCATGGAGAAACATAGTCGCAATTCAATATGAGAAGCATTACTTGATATAGAACCGTATAGAATAAAGACCCATGAATGGCTACTATAAATATTATTGTCTAATCCCTGAGCGCCGTTATGAAATATAAAATTTTCAGACTAATTCGCCTATGTGTGTGATCTGTGACCTAAACAAAGGACACCCTCTTTGTTTCTCTTGATCACTGTATATGAAATCACGCACACCCTGTAGTTTGATCTGGATAATATCAGTTTCCAAGTGCAACTATGCAGAAATTTCACTGCTACCTGTTTAAATTTCAAATTATTTGCAAACTGAATATTTGGTTTAAGAAAACTTCTCTTAAAATACAAGAAAACATGGAATGAATTGTGATAACAACAAAAGTAATAAGTGACGTAATCACACAAATAACCATTCAGAGGAACATTTCACATAAACACAAAGGAAAACAAGCTGTCAGTTTATACAATTCAAAGAATTTGTTATGAAGAGTGTCTTGACGAGAATTATTTCCTTCTTCCTCGATTTCAGGCAAGTAAATAAACTAAGTCTGAATGAAGAGATGTCCAAAGACGGATAAAATGTATTTTCAGAGCTGTGATGGTTTAGTTAATTGGCTAGTTTCTAACTGGACAAGACAGTCATAATAGTCATATGGAAATCGAAATTCATAGTTTGGGCATGTTAGTTCGAATGCTGACCATCTCAGATACACTTAGAAGATGAAGATTCAATCAATTGATACGAATCAACTCGATTGGTTTCGCTTTGTCTGCTGTGTGTCCGCTTTCAAATAGGTGCCAACAACAAGAACCTTGAATGGCTTAATCTTCTTCATCGGCGTGTAATATTGTAACTACTGACAAATTCACAAAATAAAACTTGAAGAATCTGGACTTCACCGATAATATGTGTCTGATTTCATAGGAACTGGAAGATTTGCAAGTGAAAAGCAACAAGCTGGCAGAAGAAGCATCAAAGATAGGATTTCAGGTGAACGTAGAGAAAACAGAGGTGACGGAGATTCCTGGCCAACAACAACAACAGCAACAACAACAGACAACAATCAGCATAAATGGGAGGAACCTGAAAGAAACAACCTCCTGCACCTACCTGAGAAGCATCGTTTCAACTACAGGCGGAACTGATGAGGATATCAAAGCTAGATTCGGAAAAGCAAGACAAGCTTTCATTACTCTCAAGTTTGTGTGGAGGTCAACAGCACTCAGAATCAAAAATAAGATCCGGATTTTCAAATCCAATGTGAAGTCAGTGCTACTTTATGGATCAGAGATTTGGTGCGTCACAAACAGCATCTCAAACAAACTTCAGACCTTCATTAACAGCTGTCTTTGCTCAATACTTAAGATCAGATGGCCGATAAGAAAATATCAGCAATAGGGATCTCTGGTAGTGAACGAACCAACCATGAACCTATTGTGAAACAAATAGGCAGGAAGAAATGGAGATGGATTGGCCATACGCTGAAGAAACCATCAAGTGACATCACTGGACAAGCCATTGCTTGAGTGGAACCCGAAAGGGAAGCGGCGAGTTGGTCGACAGTGCAAGGGCGACTTGGAGGAGGTCATGTGAAGAGGACATGAAAGCATGTGGGCAGACTTGGAGCGGGGTGAAAACGTTGGCAGAAAACCGAAGGCAATAGAGATGCGCAGCTGGAGCCCTATGTTCCTCTAGGAATTAAATGATATAATAATAATAGTAATTATAGTTACAATCTTTGTGAAATCCCGCCGTGCTTAACATTACATCTATCATATCTCACAAACAATTTCGCCTATGAAACGTATAATAAATTATCTAGTTGATATAAGGTATGGGTATTCACGTGGTTACATTCAATTCAACCGTTGCATATGCAGCTCACTAAATAAAGTTTCTGTTAACATCCAAAACTACAACCAAAGTGTGTACTTTTAATAAGCTACAAACTATGACGAAACAGCTCTCCAGTACTGCCTGGTTTTCAATGGTTCTATATCTGATAGCACTCTTTTGTCAGACTTGAAAAAAATCAAATCAATTTTTGCAAAGTGGTTTTTCATATTCTCAAATATTTGTTTTGTTTTGGCTTATATATATATATACCGAGTCTAGAACTCAGTATATGCCAGTTTTACGTGTCTGGATGAAGCTAGGGAATTGCGTGCATTAGATTGAGAAATTGGGCGAAGTTTAAATGTAGCAGCTACCCAAAAGCGAATATACCACAGCTTAAGTAAGCAGTCGCAATTAAGGAGCGATTAAAGTTTCATAATCGTTCTAAGTTGCCTAAGTTTCGCAGTCTCCTGAGCACCTTTTGTATTACTGATTCCTTTCCTGAATCCACTCAGAAATCACGATTGCATTTAGATCATGTCATCAATACTTTATCATGAAAATAATTTGATAAATATTTTGCGGTTAACGGTGTTTCATTGAATATTCCACGGAGGAAAATGTAATGGAGAGAAGAGAGTGGCTTCGGAAGAAATGAATAAATAGTTAGATGTTCTTCTGAATTAACTTTGACCTCAAATAGCTACTTACAAGTAAGAATTTAGATATCAGATGATATTCAGTCAAATTTCCTCAATTTTTTGTCGTAAATACGTCGGCAACTCACACTGAGTTAGTATCATGATTGTTCCTATTATGTATTTTGTTAAAACATCTGGTATAAAGTTAAAATCATCTAGGAAAGGAATTAGTCAGGACAGTGAAAAAAAGAAACAAGTAGCTCAATGAAGTTAACTTCTACATCCACTTAGAATAGTTTTGACAGCGTAACACAGAAAACCACCGATAAATTTACTTTGGTGAGATTCTTGTTCGCTTCCTGTGGACAATATCACGAAGACATTTAGATTTCAGTTCTGAAATAGTTGAAGGAACTTTCTTAATCTATTCACACTCAAGATTTATAGAGTTATATATATTGATTACAGCTTGATTTCACACCATACTTTTTGTGCAGGTATGGGATTTTCAGCGTATGATATCGGTATCCCAAATTTCGCCTGCCGACCATTGATATCGACCATGTGCATGGTCAGTGAGAGTCAGTCACCTTCATGGCCTGCTTACATCTTGGGCTACCAAATACCTCAAACACTACAAATCATATTGCATGTAATTTCTCATTTCTAATTGATTTTTAATCACTAAATCTTATTCAAATATGACCTGTAATCGGATTATTTCTTCTCGTGACTATTTATTATCCTTAAAACCTACTAATCTGCAATTCCATAAAAAAGACAAAAGAAAGCATCATGCTGGGTGGCAAACAGCTTTAAAAAATACCCGTATTCAATTCATGATTCTTCCCGCAATTATAAGTACTAATTGTCGCTCCCTGCCGGCTAAAATTAACTGTCTTCAATCACTCGTGTCTTCCATTATATATCATAATACTTTGAATCTTGCGATCACTCCATCAACTCTGCTATCCGATTCCTAGAGAAAATCAGAGGCATCCAAATAGATGAACAAGAAATAATGGTATCATTCGACGTGACAGCATTACATACATCCATCGGACAAAACCTAGCAAAAGAAACCATGGAGCAATTACTTAGCAACGACGAACAACTGCCACAACAATCAAAAATGCAACACACAAGCTGGATGGAATGCATAAATCTATGCCTAACAACATACTTCCAATTCAACGGCCAAATATATGAACAAGTCAAAGGAACACCCATGGGATCACCAATATCAGGTTTGATTGCAGAAGCAGTGATGCAAAGACTCGAAAATATAATTCTACCAAAGATCAAACCCAAGATTTGGATACGCTACGTCGACGACACATTTGTAGTAATCAAAAGAAACGAGTTAGATAAAACTCACAACTTAATAAACAACGTCTTCAACGACATCAAATTCACAAGAGAAGAGGAATCCGAGAACAAAATACCATTTTTGGACGTCTTAGACAAGCGAACAACCACAGGAGAATTAGAAACTCAAGTTTATAGGAAATCAACTCACACAGACCAAAGCCTGAATAACAACAGCAACAACCCAATAACACACAAAAGGAATTGCATACAAACACTATTCAAGAGAGCAAGGACTCACTGCAGCACTCCCACCTTAAGGAGCATTGAAGAAAAGTATCTCATGGACGTCTTCCAAAAGAATGGATATCCACGGAATTTCATCAAGAGACATATACCCCCAAGCCAACCTACCAAAGCGAAAGCCACCAAGGAAAGCACAAAGATAATCACCATACCATATATAAAGGATATCTCGGAAATCACTACAATACTCTTCAAACCTTTAGAAATTGACATCGTACACAAACCAACAAAGTCGCTGCACTCAATTCTATGTCAACCGAAAGACTCAACAGCGAAAGAAGACAAAACCAACATCATCTACAAAACAAATTGTAACAACTGCGAAAAACACTACATCGGCCAAAGTGGACGTCCCCTTCATCTTCGTATCCACGAACATAAGCTAGCCGTCAAAAGACATGATATACACTCCCTCATTTCACTACACACAGACAACTATGGACATCAATTCGACTGGGACAACTAACGTTCAAATATTAGACAGAGGAAATAACAAGAATGCTAGAGAATTTTTAGAAGCTTGGCATTCCAGTGGATCATCAATCAATAGACACATCGAGATAGACAAAATTTATCAACCAATAAGAAAGAAACTTCACACACAAAGGGTCAAAGTTCAAGTCAAAGAAACAACCGGTTCCAATACAAGTGTAGGGGACTAATATTAGAGTTCACTAACATTCCAAATATAAAAGTAATAATCCAAGTCAGTAGAGTGCTAAATCACAATATATTACCAAAAATACAGTGACGAGTTATAGCAACAAAAAGGATTACTTGTATATAACGTCTAAGTCCTCGGCTACATATTAATTATATAATCCACGGGCACGTTAATTGTTTGGACTGCGTCTGCTGTAGCTGCTGTGTTCCGGTTGTAGAAATGTCTTCGGTTGAGAGTAGTAGGCTCCTACAATAAATCCGAAGTATACAACACGGTGTGAGTGGAGCAAGTAAGCAGAAGTGACGAGGGAGAAGACGAAGTCTCCAACAGCAGAGTGTATTTTTCAATTCTCCCAGGAAGTTATATATATTTCAACAAGAAGCGTTTTAAACAAAAATTATGTACAATATCTCGAATTTATACAAGTAACCAAAAAGTGTACAATCACATTGTTACGTACTCCACACAAGTGACCTAGAAGGTGTGAAAACACACACAAACAACCCATCACGTCCAAGGTCACCATGAGAGATGACTAATAAACTCGTGGAGAAATCTAAAAGCTCACTTCAAATTGAAGTATGGGCTGAAGATGTCACCCAGTAGGGTGATGAAAGCTTCTCAAACTAACCATCCAGCCCGGAGAACAAAACAACATCAAAATAATACTTGGATTATATCACATCAAGAAGCATGGTTAAATTATCTATATGATCACAATCTAGTATATCTAAATGATTTCAAATTCTTCAGGCAAGATCGGTGCAGTTCCAGGAAGAAACGCAGTGGTGGTGGCGCTGTCGCCATCTTCATCAATTCACAATGGCGTACATCTAATAATGTATGTTCCAAATTCTCTAGTGATAATATTGACTGCCTCACCTTTAAGCGTCGATCTAAACATTTGTCAAAATACAACTACATTTACATCTCGAACATTTATATTGCTCCTGGATGCAATTCCACAGAATTGTCTTTATTTAAGGATGAATTTACCTCCCTTGCTGCCACTCCTTTGGGAAATTTCTTGTCTATAGTTACTGGAGACTTCAATTCTAGCGATCACAGCTTCCTTATTTCACTTGGACACGATAAAATTGTCAACTTCCCGACTAGAATGGATAACACTCTTGATCGTGTGTTTACAAATGACACAGGAATATTTGAAGCTCGAAAAGGAGCCTCACTACTAAATTCAGATTACTGTATCATAAGAATATTGCCCAAAGTATATGGAAAGCAGCACGAAAGGGTCTTCTCATACCTTGGAAAGAAAACACAACACAGATGTTATCGCCATGACAACATACTGAATCTAAGGTCCATGTTAAAAGACACTAACTGGGATCTATTTACTGAACGAGCTCTTGATAACACAATTACCAACATAACACATTGTCTCAATTTCTGTCTCGATGTTTGTTGTTCAAAAGAGAAAATCTTAAAATTCGATCGCTTCTCCTCTTCTCAACTCAAGAAGCTCCGCCGTGAAAAAGAAAGGTTGTTCAAAATGAAAAATAAATCTCGTGTTAAGAGAATGAACACTTTGATGAAGCTTGAATTACAAAGATTGAATGCTCTCTATAACCAGAAGTTTCTTTCATGTAAATCCACATCTAATATGTGGAAGTTACTAAAGGAAACCACAGGCGGTGGGCAAATGATGAATGCTATTTCTGTAGATGTTAACATGCTTAATGAATCCTTCATATGCATCCCAGCAAATGTTATGTTTCCTAACTCAAATAGTGTAAATAATGACTGCTTCTCATGCTTTAACACGAATGATGTCCTCAAGCGTCTTCAATCACTCAAACCTACTCAGTCCCTTGGTCCTGATGGTGTTCCTGCTGTTTCTGTGTGTTGACATCTTGTGTTCCCCATTAACTGACATTTTCAACGTATCGTTTTCGAAAAGTATTATACCTGTATCATAGAAAAATATCAAGATCGTTCCAGTACCCAAATCAACAAGTGGACCTAATGTTAAGTTTAGACCCATTGCTATTACCTAACGTTTTTTGAAAGTTATGGAAAGACTTATTTTACTCACTCTTCAACCCTCACTTAAGCCTTTCAATGACCCCAACCAGTTTGCTTGTGAACATAGTAGGTGTGCGTTAGATTCCGCTGTTGTCCTACATCATAGTGTAGTCTCTAGTTTAGATAAAGGGGCTAAATAGGTTCGCTGTGCCATCCTTGATTACACATCTGCATTCGACTCTGTATCTAGGTCTCTCTTGCTAAGTAAGCTTGCTGCAACACAAGCTGAGAGCTAAACAAGTAAGTGGTTGCATTCCTATTTTTCTGATAGGAAGCAGTACACCGTCTACAATGGAAAGTCCTCCACTACTTCACTCACTTTAGCTGGTGTTCCTGAAGGTGCTGTTCTTTCTCCTTTTCCGTTTTCTTTTTTCTTACATGACTTGCCCAGTCTGATGTAGCCGCTTTTGTTAAGTATGCTGATGACCTCACTGTTTCTACCATATCTGTCAACTCTCAGACAGATTGTTCCAAATTAAATAACTTTCTGTCGGAAATTAGTCAGTGGTCCTCTTTAAACGGTCTTAAGCTTAATCCGTCTAAGTATCAGGTGGTCGATTTCACTTTCAGACGTAGACGGTACTTACAGCAACTAGTTAGCTCACATGGCCCCACTATCATTGACGTCATAGAGGTTGAAATTACGTCTAATGCCAAGCACCTTGGGCTGGGTTTTTCCACCGGTCTTTCCTGGTACTGCTTGTTACTAGAAAGATGTTTCGCTTAACGTTCTACATTGGGAAATTTAGGCAATCTGGCATACAGCAGTCTTTTGTTTCGCATTTTTGTGAATTCTTGTATTCTACCCATCCCCCTTTGATGTTGTCCATTAATTTTACCTGGACTACTTAAGAAAGACTTTGCTTTGCTGAGAAAGGCACTAAAAGCCGTTAGTAGGGCAAGTAGAATATCGTTTAACCAAATGGTTAACACTATGGTGGATAGACATACGATGTCGTGTAAGAAACTAGCGAATACAATATTGTCAGACCCCGAGCATCCCCTCTATACGCAGCTCTGTCCTTGCATTGCATCTGGTAGAACTAGAAGCAGCTATAGGAGGCTATATGCCAGGACTACCAAACACAAAACTACACAATACCATATTAGGCACAGCTGTTATGTGATAAGAAATCCATTAGGTATGACACGATCAACCTCCTGTGGCACTCTACAAATAGTCCCATTAACTTCTGTTTTCCTTTCCTCGTTACTATTACACTGTTGTTCTCATCTACTAACACACATCAACTTTATATTTCATATCCTGTGGTGCATTGTTTGAAATGTTAACGCTACGGTGTTGTTTTTATTATTTTTATTTATCCTTTATTTTTTGGCGTTGTTTTTTTGATTTTAAAAATCTTATAAAATAATTGAGGTAATTAGACGCAATATATTGTAATGCACGCTGAAAATTCCATACCTGTACCACAAATACTGTTTGGAATAAAGATGTTATTATTATTAACCACTGTGCTACCAACGCACTGATGGATAGAATTAACATCAACTGAAGACAATCCACTGTGACCGAAAACATTATTGGAAAATGAGATTCAGTCTTATCAATGGAACAACTATCTGAACAATATGAACAGCAATACCTGGATGTCTGCCCATTTAATCTCACATGAACATAGTGCGTAGATAACTTGTGCCTACTCACTTATCTTGTAGCTTATATAAAGATGACTTCAGCTGTGTGGAAAATTTCTGTTAATATTAGTTCTGCACTATCTTTTGATTCTGGTTGATATTACCCGTGTAATATGGGCGAGAATAGACGTCTGACGTTAGCGAATTTCTAAAATATTTCCCCTTTGACGAAGTCTTTATCCTATGAGTGAGTTCTGACACAACGGTTACTGTAGCTGAAAGATGGACAGCAGATGAGAATGTTAGCTACATTGAATCAGTCATGAAAAACGACATGCGTGAATGTTGTCCAGGTCATTTTCAGATGGATAATATGCAGCAAGCATTTTATGCATTGACGCGAAGACACCCAGCCGTGGCAAACCAGTCAAATAACTATCTTAATGATGAAGTCAACTGTCTAGTGTCATTGAACTTAAAATAACAGAACCACTGCGCTTTTTCAGGACGACGTTGTGTAAGTAGCACAATAAATGTTGATGGATGAGGGCTAAATACTTTACTCCGTTGCACAAATGACAAATCTTAGTAGTTTGATTGTTTGATCACATGAAAACCGTATTGCATTTTTATATTAAGCAAGAAAACGTGGTTCACAAAATTTGATAGCAAATATTCATTCATAAGACTGTCCTTAATTTTTGTGTGAAATAGAAGTTCAATTAAAGGACTCCCAAACTGTTTCTGCCCTAACTTATTTCTCCATCTTGAAACGTTTCTGTATTTGAGTATACACTAAATGTTGATACTGAAGTGAGAAACTTTGTTGAATAATGTACCACTAATATTTTTTCACTCTGTAAGACAGTTTGACAAATTCATTTCATAGTTAGAAATTCTATTTTGAATTTCTGCTAAACATTTCAGTGAAATTTATGTCTTTTCAATGATATTCAGTGTCAACATGAAAAAAGAAGCTTCCCCATTTTTTCGTAATTTTTATTTTCCGGTTCTGTTTGAGTTGTAAGTAGTCGAAACAATTCTGAATAAAAACAAAAAGGAGCTCGTGTTTTATTGCTACTTTTCATGTACCTGCAAGTATACCATTGAGATGGAAACCGGAAAGGTATTAGTGAGCATGACACAATTTATAATGCTATTCAGGTCAACTGGTGTCAATTTAGTTCTTAAACTGCAATTTATATTAAGTCATTGAAAAATTATTCAAATGGTAGATGAAATCTATTGAACACGAAGGCGAAGCTCTGAACATAACAAATTTTGAACAGATTGAAAACTTTTATCGTATCCACAGTGTGTCTAACCAACTTTGCGTCAAATTATTTATAGTGATATTTATTCCGTAGTCAAGAATAATTCCAAGAATGAGATCATACGAATTATTATTATTACTTATGTTAGTTTATAAATGTATGCTTCTGATACTTGAATTATTTTCTCTCAAATGTTCGTTGAATCTACTTCGGGAGGTTGTTTTTTGAAGAATCGTGTTTTTGAAATGACATTATTTAAAAATGAAATGAATATTCTTTATTGGCTCTCGACATATAAATTTCACTATCGAAGTTATACTGAAGTATATGGAACTACGAGGAATCGACTGCATGGAACTGTGTTCACTTCCAAATCTAACATACAACAATCAGAGCGTTGAAACGATATACCGTATTTTAATTCACTTAAGTAGAACTATTTTGATTCGGTTCAAGATGTCATACTCAAATTACAGATACCACCTTAAATTCTGAAAGGAACATGTGGCTTCAGCAAGGCATCTCCATTTCAGCCTATACACTTTATTACGTGAATGCATTTAAGGTATGACTCTCTATTCACAAAGTCTCCTTCATGTCAAACTCGAATAAAATTAATTTGTGTATCTTATTTCAGTATTTCAAAGTACTGAACAACTATTACTGATGACAGACTGAAGGCAACAAACTTGAACACAGCAAGAACAACAATTGTACCAGGATAATATGAGCTCATCTTTCATTATTTCGGCGATTCTTCTCAACTGGTTACAACCTGAACGTTAAAAATTATGAACTACATTAAAGATATGAACACACTTTTCCAAGATCATAAGGAGTAATTGGTAGGAAGTAAAAGTAACATTAGTCCGGAATGATTTAACTGATTAGGAGTTACAAACACTGACTATTTATAGAATAATTAGACAATTAGGCTTGGAAACAAAAAGCAGGGCTTCGTATATATATATGTGTGTATCGAAACAAGGTTTAGTTAGAAAGAGCATAACAAAAAGGTAGATTACGTAACTAAAGGAAACGTCTTATCTAATAGCCAATAGAAAAAAGGACAGAAAAGAAACGAGGTAGGGTGAGCCATGTTTAGATGAGAGAGTAGAGTTTTCTATGCATGAAAAAAGCGACTCATGAAAATTGTATATTTTTTGTTATCACCAGAACGGTGCAAGATTCACCACCGTCTCTTTCTGAGTACATAGATTCGGTTTAAGTCGTTTGATGGTAATTGCTTCAGCAAAGCGTAGCAAGCTAGGTTTCTTTTCATTGTTCATTGTGTCTTTCAGGCTGTAGACTGATAATTTGCCATTAAATGGAGACTGGTCATGCTGTAGACACCCTGAAGTCGTTCAAAATAATCAACAAGCGAAAGAAACCTAGCTTGCTACGCTTTGCTGAAGCAATTACCATCAAACGACTTAAACCGAATCTATGTACTCAGAAAGAGACGGTGGTGAATCTTGCACTGCCCTGGTGATAACAAAAAAATTACAATTTTCATGAGTCACTTTTTTCATGCATAGAAAACTCTACTCTCTCATCTAAACATGGCTCACCCTACCTCGTTTCTTTTCTGTCCTTTTTTCTATTGGCTATTAGATAAGACGTTTCCTTTAGTTACGTAATCTACCTTTTTGTTATGCTCTTTCTAACTAAACCTTGTTTCGATACACACATATATATATACGAAGCCCTGCTTTTTGTTTCCAAGCCTAATTGTCTAATTATTCTATAAATAGTCAGTGTTTGTAACTCCTAATCAGTTAAATCATTCCGGACTAATGTTACTTTTAATTCCTACCAATTACTCCTTATGACCGTGGAAAAGTATGTTCATATCTTTAATGTAATTTATAATTTTTAACGTTCAGGTTGTAACCAGTTGAGAAGAATCGCCAAAATAATGAAAGATGAGCTCATATTATCCTGGTACAATTGTTGTTCTTGCTGTGTTCAAGATTATTATGGGGAAGAAGTTCTGAGGGCAATAAGTTGAAACAAAGCCCAACCATTAGGCTGATTTAGAGGCTGAAGTTTTCACCTGTAATAAAAAGAAAATCTATAATTCAAGAAATTTTGATAGAGAAAGAAAGACCAGGTTTACAGTATAAAATGATATCATTCTATTTCACAGGTTCTCATCAGCTGCAAACTACCTGAAATTACAATGGTTATAAATAATAGCATTTCATACTACATTGTTTGAAAGGTAATAGAGAAGACATTATAACGTGAATGCATCTGGAATATAAGTATTCTAATCTAAGTCACCATCAATTTATATACTATCAAACTATGAAAAAGAAAAAAGGGGGTGAGAGAAGACAGTAAACAGAAAAATCTAATAAACAGTGTCAACATGGCAACTCAAGAAGGTCAACGTTCATCAACTTGAAAACTTGCTTAGTGAGTTGAGCTCACTAGTGTGTATGACTAATCAGTGTAATGAAAGTGATATGGTTACCAAGGGAGTGAGAGATTGACCACACTCTCTTTCTGTATGCATAAGTTTGGTCTGTGACGTTTGATTGCAATTGCTTCAGCAAATCATAGTAGATTCGCTGTCCTTTGTATGTTTAGACCGGACAAAGACTCTGGAATTGTTATAATGAGTAAAAATGATGATGTACATATGATGTTGGCAATTCGAAACGACTCCGGAAAATTTCAATTGGACAAAACCAAGAAGGATACAACAACGTCATTCGAAAACAAGGTAAATAAATTCTTCAAAGAACTACTCGTCAAGAAACTGATTGACAACGAAACGTACAATGAACTCAAATCAAAGGGTGAACGACTCCCATTTATGTACGGTCTACCAAAAATCCATAAGGCAAATGTGCCCTTAATGCCCATATTATCAATGATAAACACACCACGCCACAAACTAGCCCGATGGCTAGCTGATTCATTGGAGCCAATTCGACAAAAAATTTCAAATCATAACTAGAATGACACCTTCCAATTTTCTAAAGAAGTCGATCACGTTGACATATCAGATAAACTGATGGTGTCATACGACGTGACTGCCTTATTTACAAATGTACCAGTGATGGAAACAATAGATATCATTTGTAAACTAAAACATCTATTGCCATTACCAAAGTCATAGATGAAACGGCTACTAATTCTTTGCACAAAAGACATCCAATTTAGATTCAATAACCAAGTCTACAGACAAACTGACGAGGTTGCCATGGGTTCATCCCAAAGACCCATTCTAGCAGACATCTTCATGGGCTATCTCGAACAGACACGACTGAGTGACGGTATCAATGGAACAACATACTACCGTCGATACATCGATGATACTTTTGTTGTTTGTAATGACATGAGTCATGCATCCGTATTAATTGACCGCCTAAATGAGGTCCACCCAAACAATAAATTCATCATGAAATACAAACACAACGATGGGTTCAATTTCCTGGACCTAAATGTAAGAAGAAGAAAGGATGGAACGGTCGAAAAATCCATCTACAGGAAATAAACTTGGACCGGACAATACCTTCATTACAACAGCTTCTGCCCTATGAGCTATAGGAGGGGATTAGTAAGATTACTGTACGACAGGGTCAGAAAGTTATGTTCGCCTAACAAGGTAGAAGAATAATTAAGCTTTGTCGAAAAATGCCTTAAGGAAAACGGGTATCCAAAAGGATTTATCCTAAAGTACAGCAAACAAAGATATGAGAAAGAGAAGTCTCCAACAGTTGAAAAGAAGAAAGTGTTTATAAGCCTCCCATACAAAGGAGAAACAGATTAAAAGAGGATAAAGGGAGCAATAAAGAGATACTTCTTTGCAGCCAATCTGGTGACACTATACAGCACTACGTGCTCTATAAGGCAATCAAAACTAGATAAGTACCCTGATGGTGTTACCTTTACCAGGAGAGATGTTGGTTGGTTTCATTCTACATACTGCACAGCCTCATATTCTTGGCGCCTTCCAAATTCATGAAAATATTATAGTTTAAGTTACGGTCGATCCCGCTCATAAAGGACATTTGAGATGCTTCTAAATCTAAACATGCTTGTTTCAGTTGAATTGCATTTTCATATTGTTTGAATATTTCACATACTTGAGCTGTCATTCCTGTTTCCCATCACTAAGCTGATCTTTCAAGCATACTGTTTATTGATGTCGTGTGTACACTGTTGGAAAAAATGCACGATTTTCACTCCCTCATCTCAAAGAGACATTTATTGTATGAAGGGAAAGCCAGTTTAGAATAACTTGAGTCCGCTTAACATAGTCTCAACAGAAATGAGGATCCTCTATGGATGATAAGTAAACCACTTGGAGTTTTGTGCATTCGGATCTCAGCAAATCAGTAACAATAACCCTTAAATTTTAGAACAACATATTGTTGTTTTCTATTAGATCTCATCAGGCTTAACTCTAATATCACTACATAAGTTTACAAATAAAATTCAAATATGAACCAATCATGGTGTTTTGTCTATAGGATAATACGATGGTGAATATAAATTGTGCAATCAGTCATAATAGTAGTAATGATAATATTAATAATGGTCTTATCAATAATAAGAATGAAAAAGTGAGGCAATCTGTGGTAACACGAATAATGAAAAACAGTGTGATTAGACAATCAAACAAATGTTCAGGTGGAAGTAGTCGATAAAGGCTAGTAAAAACAAGCAATGAACCGATTACGTAATGTTGGAATGTAAGGGAAGGAAATGAAACACGTTTATAATGAAGATAAGATTAAGGGATGAAAAGAAAGGGTTGGAAATATAAATAAGGGGTGGTGTAGAAGTCTTTACTTGGTTACGTCTTATTAGGCCACGGGAGGGATACTGGCTGTACGAACTTCTTTTGAATGCATAGTTTAGGTTTGTTAGTTGGAATGCCAATCGCCTGCCTCAGTTGTGTGCAGTAGACGAATACGAAGTCTGTTAGAAAGATTCGGTGGGATACGATGAATTACTTTGAAGGCTTTCGTTTTCTCAAATACATGACCACTATCATTTAAATGTGACAGAATTGAGCTACGGATTATTTTTGTCTGTCGTTTGCCAAACCACGATGGGAGATGCTCACTAACACGTTGGCTAAGCTGTCTAGTAGTACGCCCAATATAACTGTCATCGCAGGTGCAGTTGAATTGATAAATACACATAGATGTAGCAAAACTATCAAGCTTATCCTTCGTTTGCATCCCAATCATTCGTCGGCTAGAGAATGGCAAACATAGGTGTGCTGCGTAAAAATGTTCTACGTATACTCCTTGAAAGTCTTTGGAACAGAATCTCACGTGATAAGTCACCATTAAATTGTAACTTAATAAATAGAGGTTTCTTATGTGCAGTCAGAGTCTCAGGTTTTTTTCTCTGATGTTTTCATATGTTTCTTTATGAAACTACTCGGATAACCCATCTCCGTCAAGGAATCGGAATATATTCAAATTCCTTTTGTAAGAGGTCATCCGTACATATCCTCCTTGCTCTCCTCGCGAGACATTTTACAACCTTCCTTTTATATATAATAAGCACGTAACTAAGGAAGTGTGTGCATTGCCCAGTGAATGTGCTTTTGCTATACATACTTCTCCCAAGTGACCCATCTTCTTTCCTAATTAACAAAACACTCAGTAAATGTAGTTTATTCTCCTGCTCCTCTTCACAAGTAAAGGTAAGCGAAGGGTGGATGTTGTTGAATTTCAGGAACAATTCGTCTATGTTAACATTCTCATCAGCTAAGATAGATGTATCATCGACTTATCGGTAATACATATCCAACTCATTGATGATGTCCTTCAATTTCCCGTTTTCAAGTTTTGTGGTAAAGAAGTCAGCAAATATTGGGCCTAATGGTGAACCCATAGCTATTCCATCTACTTGTCGATAGTATGAATTATTGAAGACAAAGTGAACATTCATTGTGCATTTGATAATTTATTCTCTGAGGCTACACAAGGGGATTCCTAAGTCTAATTGCTTATCGGTGATTTCTTGACAAATATAATATCAACTGTTTCCATAAGCGGTACGTTAGCGAATAGTGATGATACATCCATGGATAACATGCGTTTATACCTCACATTAGTCTCGGATGTTTTAGAAATAAAGTCAAAGACATCATTAATTCGATGTTGCACGATCTCTCTGTGCAAAGTACCCAGAATCTTAACTAACCACTTCGCTGTTCCGTGAAATGGAGAGTTATACATATCTAAAACAGGGCGAAGAGGAGGACCCGGTTTGTGAACTTTTGGTAGACCGTAAAGTCGTGGAGTATTGGTACCCGTAGGTTTCATGGACTCATAGGTAGTGGATAATACTACTCCTATTTGGTTCAGTTATTTGAGGGAGTCGGTCATTAGTTTCTCAGCTCTTACATTGAGGTCTTTGAAAACACCAAGAGATTGGAATTAAGACTGATCACTCAAAACACCTTCAATTTTTTCAACATAATCGCTTTTGTCCGTTAAAAGTATACCATCACCTAAACCCTTAAATTCGTCCAAACCTGTGGAGATATGTGAGACAGAGTAAGCAATGAAACATTTGAATAGCTGAAATTCATTGTAGTTTACTTATTCGAATAAACAGCACTTAGAGAGGATTGAGTACTATTCGTCATTGTGGGACTTGTAGATTTCGTAGATAAGTTGGAATGTGATGAAGGTGACAGATAAACAATCAGAAGCTAAATAGTGTCAGGTGTGTATTGTGACTGCATACATATTCAAGCGGTAGTTAGGCGAAACGGCACTTTGAGAAAAGAACAAACTTTCAGTGCGATTCCTCGACTTTTATTGAATCTTGAAATATAATGAAATTCACCTTTGTATCATTTTGAAGAATCCTCTAGATTTACAGTTGTCCACCGGAGAGGCATTTCTGACTGTTGTGTGGAAGTGTACTCGGAATCCAATTTTGCTGTTTGTAACATCATTTGTTGTTTGTAAACTGGCTAGTTCTCAGGTATCTTAATGGCCAGCTGTCACACCTGTTTCAAATTATGTAAAATAATTTGAAAGTCTTCTTTGTACATGAAAGTCTGATTCATCAATTCAGTTCTTGTGTGAATTTCCTGTTCCACATCTACAAAATAATACAAGTAATACAGGGTGACAGATGCCTATGAAGGATGGTACCATGATCCATATAGCAGATCATGGCGTCTTTTTCGGAAGTGTTCGCGGTCCGCTCACCGCAACAGAGTGATAATGGTTTCACTAAGTATTCATATCAGAATAACTGATGAATGCAGTTTGTTACATAAGCTTTAGCGGAGACTTATTTCCCTATACATTTGGGAAACTGATATATTCTGGGGTCGACCACCTAAATTTTCTTATCCAAGGTTAAATTTGCATCGACAAATGTGATGCATATTCTTATATGCTTCTAATTCACAGGTATTTCAATGGTTCTCTAACTGATGATAAAATCCTGTACCCAATTAATCAAATCCTTACAAACCCATAATTGAATAATTATTTCATCCTGAAAGGACGGTATAACACAAAACACGTACACATTCTAAAGCTGGATTCGAAATTCTATTGGAAGACGAGGGTTCTAAGGCAATAATTTCTAAAATGATCAATCACTACTTGATTTATAATTAACTTGACGATTTTCAAATCTCCTGGTTGTTTACATTTGTCGTCAAACATCGAACTATGCTAAGTTGTTATGACTAGCAGATCGTTGTTTCATTGACGCAATAGGCCTAAAGTTCAATCTTTGCAAAAAACGATTAGTGGAACTCATCCGCTACGCTGAAGCAACCCAAGTTACAGCGGTCACTGATAACCACCTTGGTTAAAGCTCATATCATTTAGATATGTAGGGAACTACAATAGATCGCTGGACGATGTCATATTAACCAATTAATACACCCAAAAACACGTGTGCAGTGTTACGAATCCAGGCCAATCTCAATAATGGAATGAGCTGAAAGTTTGACATCACGATCTTTATTCGGTGGCACAGTGGTTAGGACTCTCGCCGACCATGCACATGGTCCGGGTTTCGAGCCCACGCCAGCGCACACCTGATATCTATGGTCGGCCTGCAAAATTTGGGCTACCGACATCCATGCTGAAAATTCCATACTTGTACCAAAAATAGAGTGTGGAATCAAGGTGTAAATAAAAAATAAAATAAAACAGGTATTCAAGCATTCTAGACAATTGGCGATTTCCCACGACGAATGGTGGACAGAAAACTTCTGAAGATTATTTGGTTACTTACAATTATTTATAGTTGTATTTCACAATGACCGAATCGCATGAAACAAGGCAAGAACAAAACTTGGGTAGAATGCAATCACTTGTAGGCTTGAGATGAGAGGTGAGTTCGCTTCAGAATTGAAGGAAACTCTGGACGCCATTGTTAGTAATATGTGCATGCCAATGTTCACGAAATTATACACTTTGATGGCAATATTAGTGAATGTTGAATGTCTTCCAGCCACTTTCGAAAACCAACTAACTGCAAGATATGGAAATTTGCTTACCTTCCACAATTTGTTCAGGCAGGACAAGTGAGCATGTTGAAGCACGTGTAGCACTTCCTCCAGACGTCAGTAATGAAATAGCAATGAGGATACTGAATAATTCATTTGAACAAGAATATGCAGCTGCTCATTTAAGTTCTGGGAAAATTATAAGGGATTCTGAAGTAATTAGCTTGACTGAAATTGTCTTCCTTGATATACCTGGTTGAATTTTGGTGACCGGTGAGGACCTGGAGTTCGTGGACCTAGTGTGTTTTGTAGAGGGTAGAGCGCGAGTGCCCTAAGCACTTTTCGGAATGTTAGTTAAGCGCAACACAGGCGCCAAGTAGGAGACGTCTGCAGGGAGTGGGTATCCTGTGTCTCCTTTTATTGTAGTTCAATAGTACACTGCAAGGCAACCTGACACTGTTCAAGGAAAACCTAAAGACAGCATCATGTGTGAATTTTGTCTTTGCCTGGTGAAATGCTCTGAAACCAAATAAATGACCGTCGAAGAGAGGAGACAAACTGCTGGGAAGCTAAGTTTCTTACGTTTGACTCAAATTAGGCCATATCGCAATGTAGTGCCATTCACGAAATAAGCCAAATGTGAATGGATGAAAGACATATATGAGAGGGTGCAGCTTGATGATCAACTGTTTGAAAAGAGACTCTTTGCTGAATCACTTACTCTGATTTTCTTCATTTCCCTATTCGAATTTCTAAATGAGATGTTAATTTCACATTGCAGACAATATCTATCGGTGAAAATATTATCTCGTTATCCTGCTGTTAGTGTTATGCCTTTAAATTACAGAAATCTTGAGATTAGTGAATAAGTAACTGGTGCAACTGGGATCAGTAATTCTACCCATCACTATGCTACTTCAATGATACAGCTAAGATAAGTACTGTCTAATGTTTGCTTTCCTAGTGATGAGGAGGTGAAATCAAGTTGCATGGCGGCCTATTCGATCCCATCACGTTCAAATGCATGGAATTCCAATTCTTCGTCTTTATTATATCGACCTCTCAGGAGGCCAATGAGCAGCGCTGACGCTCCTCATGATATAAAGTGAATTTGGCTGATCTCGATGATACTGTTGTCAATTGAAAATCTCACCAACTGATGAATTGAAAAGTTGAATTATAAAAAATCCCAGTTACATGTGAATATGTTAGCTTCGATTGGTGTGCTAATGACTCAGTATGAGAACACCGAATCCATCTGACCAGTAGGAATAAGTTAAATATTTGCGTGATTAAAATGTATTTAGAAGACAGACAGTTAACATTATAAAGAAAGTGAATTATTTAATTAAAAGCGTTCATGAAATCCACTGCACAGCAGTACATTTCAATAATGTCCAGAAGACACGTTTCACGGTCTAGTGTGAGGAAGAAATTCATATTCTCTTCTAGTTTTCTCTTCCCGCTCCTGTTGAAAAAATGAAAGATGGTGAGCATTATTGACTTCATGAAAGAGCAAGCAACGCTGAATGTTATGAGTAAAGGAAGAAACACGAATGAATCGAGCAGTCTTCACTATCGGTGTGAATAATTTGACTTGAAGAAGACACGTCATTCCTCACCCAGAATGACAGATAGTCAGTGAGTGCAGTCAACTTCATCCAATTGCATATTTCAGATATCTCAAACGCATTTATTCGCACTAATGTGCGTGTGTCTCTGTGGCTATTGGTGTGAATGATGG
This sequence comes from Trichobilharzia regenti, assembly GCA_944472135.2. Taxonomy (NCBI): domain Eukaryota; kingdom Metazoa; phylum Platyhelminthes; class Trematoda; order Strigeidida; family Schistosomatidae; genus Trichobilharzia; species Trichobilharzia regenti. Next base: position 170,003 of record CALYDD020000394.1, on the reverse strand, counting down.
TGTATTGGGAATTTCTGAGGTGCTTCAAATCGACTTGACCACAACTGGTCTTCACTCGAGAAGAAGAAGAGAGGAGACAAACTGCTGGGAAGCTAAGTTTCTTACGTTTGACTCAAATTAGGCCATATCGCAATGTAGTGCCATTCACGAAATAAGCCAAATGTGAATGGATGAAAGACATATATGAGAGGGTGCAGCTTGATGATCAACTGTTTGAAAAGAGACTCTTTGCTGAATCACTTACTCTGATTTTCTTCATTTCCCTATTCGAATTTCTAAATGAGATGTTAATTTCACATTGCAGACAATATCTATCGGTGAAAATATTATCTCGTTATCCTGCTGTTAGTGTTATGCCTTTAAATTACAGAAATCTTGAGATTAGTGAATAAGTAACTGGTGCAACTGGGATCAGTAATTCTACCCATCACTATGCTACTTCAATGATACAGCTAAGATAAGTACTGTCTAATGTTTGCTTTCCTAGTGATGAGGAGGTGAAATCAAGTTGCATGGCGGCCTATTCGATCCCATCACGTTCAAATGCATGGAATTCCAATTCTTCGTCTTTATTATATCGACCTCTCAGGAGGCCAATGAGCAGCGCTGACGCTCCTCATGATATAAAGTGAATTTGGCTGATCTCGATGATACTGTTGTCAATTGAAAATCTCACCAACTGATGAATTGAAAAGTTGAATTATAAAAAATCCCAGTTACATGTGAATATGTTAGCTTCGATTGGTGTGCTAATGACTCAGTATGAGAACACCGAATCCATCTGACCAGTAGGAATAAGTTAAATATTTGCGTGATTAAAATGTATTTAGAAGACAGACAGTTAACATTATAAAGAAAGTGAATTATTTAATTAAAAGCGTTCATGAAATCCACTGCACAGCAGTACATTTCAATAATGTCCAGAAGACACGTTTCACGGTCTAGTGTGAGGAAGAAATTCATATTCTCTTCTAGTTTTCTCTTCCCGCTCCTGTTGAAAAAATGAAAGATGGTGAGCATTATTGACTTCATGAAAGAGCAAGCAACGCTGAATGTTATGAGTAAAGGAAGAAACACGAATGAATCGAGCAGTCTTCACTATCGGTGTGAATAATTTGACTTGAAGAAGACACGTCATTCCTCACCCAGAATGACAGATAGTCAGTGAGTGCAGTCAACTTCATCCAATTGCATATTTCAGATATCTCAAACGCATTTATTCGCACTAATGTGCGTGTGTCTCTGTGGCTATTGGTGTGAATGATGGTGTATTGGGAATTTCTGAGGTGCTTCAAATCGACTTGACCACAACTGGTCTTCACTCGAGAAGAAGAAGAGAGGAGACAAACTGCTGGGAAGCTAAGTTTCTTACGTTTGACTCAAATTAGGCCATATCGCAATGTAGTGCCATTCACGAAATAAGCCAAATGTGAATGGATGAAAGACATATATGAGAGGGTGCAGCTTGATGATCAACTGTTTGAAAAGAGACTCTTTGCTGAATCACTTACTCTGATTTTCTTCATTTCCCTATTCGAATTTCTAAATGAGATGTTAATTTCACATTGCAGACAATATCTATCGGTGAAAATATTATCTCGTTATCCTGCTGTTAGTGTTATGCCTTTAAATTACAGAAATCTTGAGATTAGTGAATAAGTAACTGGTGCAACTGGGATCAGTAATTCTACCCATCACTATGCTACTTCAATGATACAGCTAAGATAAGTACTGTCTAATGTTTGCTTTCCTAGTGATGAGGAGGTGAAATCAAGTTGCATGGCGGCCTATTCGATCCCATCACGTTCAAATGCATGGAATTCCAATTCTTCGTCTTTATTATATCGACCTCTCAGGAGGCCAATGAGCAGCGCTGACGCTCCTCATGATATAAAGTGAATTTGGCTGATCTCGATGATACTGTTGTCAATTGAAAATCTCACCAACTGATGAATTGAAAAGTTGAATTATAAAAAATCCCAGTTACATGTGAATATGTTAGCTTCGATTGGTGTGCTAATGACTCAGTATGAGAACACCGAATCCATCTGACCAGTAGGAATAAGTTAAATATTTGCGTGATTAAAATGTATTTAGAAGACAGACAGTTAACATTATAAAGAAAGTGAATTATTTAATTAAAAGCGTTCATGAAATCCACTGCACAGCAGTACATTTCAATAATGTCCAGAAGACACGTTTCACGGTCTAGTGTGAGGAAGAAATTCATATTCTCTTCTAGTTTTCTCTTCCCGCTCCTGTTGAAAAAATGAAAGATGGTGAGCATTATTGACTTCATGAAAGAGCAAGCAACGCTGAATGTTATGAGTAAAGGAAGAAACACGAATGAATCGAGCAGTCTTCACTATCGGTGTGAATAATTTGACTTGAAGAAGACACGTCATTCCTCACCCAGAATGACAGATAGTCAGTGAGTGCAGTCAACTTCATCCAATTGCATATTTCAGATATCTCAAACGCATTTATTCGCACTAATGTGCGTGTGTCTCTGTGGCTATTGGTGTGAATGATGGTGTATTGGGAATTTCTGAGGTGCTTCAAATCGACTTGACCACAACTGGTCTTCACTCGAGAAGAAGAAGAGAGGAGACAAACTGCTGGGAAGCTAAGTTTCTTACGTTTGACTCAAATTAGGCCATATCGCAATGTAGTGCCATTCACGAAATAAGCCAAATGTGAATGGATGAAAGACATATATGAGAGGGTGCAGCTTGATGATCAACTGTTTGAAAAGAGACTCTTTGCTGAATCACTTACTCTGATTTTCTTCATTTCCCTATTCGAATTTCTAAATGAGATGTTAATTTCACATTGCAGACAATATCTATCGGTGAAAATATTATCTCGTTATCCTGCTGTTAGTGTTATGCCTTTAAATTACAGAAATCTTGAGATTAGTGAATAAGTAACTGGTGCAACTGGATCAGTAATTCTACCCATCACTATGCTACTTCAATGATACAGCTAAGATAAGTACTGTCTAATGTTTGCTTTCCTAGTGATGAGGAGGTGAAATCAAGTTGCATGGCGGCCTATTCGATCCCATCACGTTCAAATGCATGGAATTCCAATTCTTCGTCTTTATTATATCGACCTCTCAGGAGGCCAATGAGCAGCGCTGACGCTCCTCATGATATAAAGTGAATTTGGCTGATCTCGATGATACTGTTGTCAATTGAAAATCTCACCAACTGATGAATTGAAAAGTTGAATTATAAAAAATCCCAGTTACATGTGAATATGTTAGCTTCGATTGGTGTGCTAATGACTCAGTATGAGAACACCGAATCCATCTGACCAGTAGGAATAAGTTAAATATTTGCGTGATTAAAATGTATTTAGAAGACAGACAGTTAACATTATAAAGAAAGTGAATTATTTAATTAAAAGCGTTCATGAAATCCACTGCACAGCAGTACATTTCAATAATGTCCAGAAGACACGTTTCACGGTCTAGTGTGAGGAAGAAATTCATATTCTCTTCTAGTTTTCTCTTCCCGCTCCTGTTGAAAAAATGAAAGATGGTGAGCATTATTGACTTCATGAAAGAGCAAGCAACGCTGAATGTTATGAGTAAAGGAAGAAACACGAATGAATCGAGCAGTCTTCACTATCGGTGTGAATAATTTGACTTGAAGAAGACACGTCATTCCTCACCCAGAATGACAGATAGTCAGTGAGTGCAGTCAACTTCATCCAATTGCATATTTCAGATATCTCAAACGCATTTATTCGCACTAATGTGCGTGTGTCTCTGTGGCTATTGGTGTGAATGATGGTGTATTGGGAATTTCTGAGGTGCTTCAAATCGACTTGACCACAACTGGTCTTCACTCGAGAAGAAGAAGAGAGGAGACAAACTGCTGGGAAGCTAAGTTTCTTACGTTTGACTCAAATTAGGCCATATCGCAATGTAGTGCCATTCACGAAATAAGCCAAATGTGAATGGATGAAAGACATATATGAGAGGGTGCAGCTTGATGATCAACTGTTTGAAAAGAGACTCTTTGCTGAATCACTTACTCTGATTTTCTTCATTTCCCTATTCGAATTTCTAAATGAGATGTTAATTTCACATTGCAGACAATATCTATCGGTGAAAATATTATCTCGTTATCCTGCTGTTAGTGTTATGCCTTTAAATTACAGAAATCTTGAGATTAGTGAATAAGTAACTGGTGCAACTGGGATCAGTAATTCTACCCATCACTATGCTACTTCAATGATACAGCTAAGATAAGTACTGTCTAATGTTTGCTTTCCTAGTGATGAGGAGGTGAAATCAAGTTGCATGGCGGCCTATTCGATCCCATCACGTTCAAATGCATGGAATTCCAATTCTTCGTCTTTATTATATCGACCTCTCAGGAGGCCAATGAGCAGCGCTGACGCTCCTCATGATATAAAGTGAATTTGGCTGATCTCGATGATACTGTTGTCAATTGAAAATCTCACCAACTGATGAATTGAAAAGTTGAATTATAAAAAATCCCAGTTACATGTGAATATGTTAGCTTCGATTGGTGTGCTAATGACTCAGTATGAGAACACCGAATCCATCTGACCAGTAGGAATAAGTTAAATATTTGCGTGATTAAAATGTATTTAGAAGACAGACAGTTAACATTATAAAGAAAGTGAATTATTTAATTAAAAGCGTTCATGAAATCCACTGCACAGCAGTACATTTCAATAATGTCCAGAAGACACGTTTCACGGTCTAGTGTGAGGAAGAAATTCATATTCTCTTCTAGTTTTCTCTTCCCGCTCCTGTTGAAAAAATGAAAGATGGTGAGCATTATTGACTTCATGAAAGAGCAAGCAACGCTGAATGTTATGAGTAAAGGAAGAAACACGAATGAATCGAGCAGTCTTCACTATCGGTGTGAATAATTTGACTTGAAGAAGACACGTCATTCCTCACCCAGAATGACAGATAGTCAGTGAGTGCAGTCAACTTCATCCAATTGCATATTTCAGATATCTCAAACGCATTTATTCGCACTAATGTGCGTGTGTCTCTGTGGCTATTGGTGTGAATGATGGTGTATTGGGAATTTCTGAGGTGCTTCAAATCGACTTGACCACAACTGGTCTTCACTCGAGAAGAAGAAGAGAGGAGACAAACTGCTGGGAAGCTAAGTTTCTTACGTTTGACTCAAATTAGGCCATATCGCAATGTAGTGCCATTCACGAAATAAGCCAAATGTGAATGGATGAAAGACATATATGAGAGGGTGCAGCTTGATGATCAACTGTTTGAAAAGAGACTCTTTGCTGAATCACTTACTCTGATTTTCTTCATTTCCCTATTCGAATTTCTAAATGAGATGTTAATTTCACATTGCAGACAATATCTATCGGTGAAAATATTATCTCGTTATCCTGCTGTTAGTGTTATGCCTTTAAATTACAGAAATCTTGAGATTAGTGAATAAGTAACTGGTGCAACTGGGATCAGTAATTCTACCCATCACTATGCTACTTCAATGATACAGCTAAGATAAGTACTGTCTAATGTTTGCTTTCCTAGTGATGAGGAGGTGAAATCAAGTTGCATGGCGGCCTATTCGATCCCATCACGTTCAAATGCATGGAATTCCAATTCTTCGTCTTTATTATATCGACCTCTCAGGAGGCCAATGAGCAGCGCTGACGCTCCTCATGATATAAAGTGAATTTGGCTGATCTCGATGATACTGTTGTCAATTGAAAATCTCACCAACTGATGAATTGAAAAGTTGAATTATAAAAAATCCCAGTTACATGTGAATATGTTAGCTTCGATTGGTGTGCTAATGACTCAGTATGAGAACACCGAATCCATCTGACCAGTAGGAATAAGTTAAATATTTGCGTGATTAAAATGTATTTAGAAGACAGACAGTTAACATTATAAAGAAAGTGAATTATTTAATTAAAAGCGTTCATGAAATCCACTGCACAGCAGTACATTTCAATAATGTCCAGAAGACACGTTTCACGGTCTAGTGTGAGGAAGAAATTCATATTCTCTTCTAGTTTTCTCTTCCCGCTCCTGTTGAAAAAATGAAAGATGGTGAGCATTATTGACTTCATGAAAGAGCAAGCAACGCTGAATGTTATGAGTAAAGGAAGAAACACGAATGAATCGAGCAGTCTTCACTATCGGTGTGAATAATTTGACTTGAAGAAGACACGTCATTCCTCACCCAGAATGACAGATAGTCAGTGAGTGCAGTCAACTTCATCCAATTGCATATTTCAGATATCTCAAACGCATTTATTCGCACTAATGTGCGTGTGTCTCTGTGGCTATTGGTGTGAATGATGGTGTATTGGGAATTTCTGAGGTGCTTCAAATCGACTTGACCACAACTGGTCTTCACTCGAGAAGAAGTCATCGGTTGGGTTTTGTTGAATGTCCAGTCTGTGATGCACTGCATGATTGCCTTCAAAATACTAAATGTGATTTCAGATGATATGATATGACATGAGTAAATTGGTGATCCAACGATGATCACACAAACCCTGTCTCTGTTGTTCAACATACAAATTTCAGTTAAACATATTTATCTATGAAGAAAGGATGTCAGTTTCTCTCATCAGTCGATTTTCAAGAATGACATGTGCGAAGTTCGTATTAGATAGTAGGTTAATCTTACTTTCCAACCTCTCGATGGCAGTTTTGTGAATTTTTCTGAGCACTTGAAAAAAAGAGCAATGTAAAAGTGACATATCAGTTAAAAAAGCAAGCTTTATTCATCAGTTTTATTTATGCGTAGACTCCTTGTCCTACATTTGACAAGATGTGACAAAGCCTGGAGTAATAAAATGCATTGCATAATTTCCTTCGTCTAGAAGATGTTTGATGCAGGACATTTCTTGCTCAATCTGTCAACACTGCCTCTATTTTGAAACACTCATGTGTAAGTAGGTCACTGGTAATAAACTGGGAGGCAGCGATTATTCCAAAACGATTAACAGTCGTTGTCATTGCTGCTTTTGATTTGCACAAATGTATTGATTGGTCTACTTGACGCGTTAAAGCACACACGTGAACACATCGGGAATTTTCTCCGCTACTAAATTCCTTTTATCTCTGTCACATAATTTTACTACATTTTGCGCAAACACGAATACTGATCTGGTTCCTTCCTAACATTTCCACTCTGAGTGAGCATGTGCTTCAGCCACTGTGTACCTTAACTTTCGCCTTTGCATACTGATGATTGCCGTCTGAGCATTGATCCGTTAATGTACTTCTCAGTTTATGCTAGTTTCTGTGATCAGTGGACATTCTTCGCTGGATACACCTATATACATACACATGTTGCGTGCCAACTGCTAATTAATGCACAGTTGTCTGGAAACCTCGATATTTCAAGACAAATGTATTACTGATTTCAGTTATAAATACATAACCATTGTCAAGCGAACAATGTTTATGTAATCCTAAAGGCTTATGAGCGGAATCTTTTGTGCTTTGTTTCTGTGATTAGATATTAATACATAAATGGAGTGTGTAAAACCCATGGACAAAACAGATTGCACTTACAGATGTATAGGCCATAATTATTTCTTTGTCCATATGATTCTGTTACTGCATCCCTCAATTTCTGAATATCTGAAATTTGGATGATCATGCCTTTATTTTTAAAATCAATGTCACAGAATCAAATAGTGAAAGGTGATCATGGAGAATATTGTGAAATAACTCCTGGTTTGGTACAGTGTGTTTAAGCAGATTACTAGCCAGTCTGTATGAGCATTCAATCGAATGCTGATCATACAACCTCTTTGAAGACAGTCAAAAAACCTTCGTGAAACACTTACATCTGCTCATTATTTCTCATCATCTGTTGAAATCAGATAATTTCGACTTCCTCATCATCGGTGGACTGACACATCTTTCTTGTATGACAACTTACAGGAGTGTTTAAATTACATCAACTGCAGTCTCAACTACATCAGACAATGTCACAGACTTCAGAATCCACGTCATTTCACCCTACAGCTGTGATGTGTGATAGCAACTGTGAAAGGAGAGCCATCTGGTTGTGCACTTAATATTGATATTGTAACGTCCCATTCACTGACAACACTAACAGATTGAAGGCAAGATGTATTATGTGAATGAGTGTGATATGAGAATACATTTGACTTTCGCAAATTAACCCGATGAATTTCGGAAACTCATTTCCAGCATCTTCCAATGCAGTAATCTTACAGAATATAATACATGTGTGAGTTGTCCAAAACGGATTACCTTGTGTGCTTCCTGATGGTTTAAACTGATCACAGTTATCTCCTCTTGCTACATCCATCTTAGCTGATGAAGAAATAGAGGGGGAAAAAACAACTCATTGAAACAGCGAGAAGGCAATCATTCACTGAACGTATCATTACCAACAAACACTCATGCAACTACAGACATATCAGAAAGTAAAACATCACACCAATCAATATGAAGGGAGTTATCTTGAGTTACAAATCTGCATTCCTAACTTTCCCGTTAGTACCTACAAATTATCAGGAGGGTTCAAAACTGAAATTAAAACCAACTTAACGGGTGAGATTAGGTAGGAATGTTTACTGGATGAATGTGAAGTAAGAATACAAAATTAAACTATTTACCGAAGTGAGTTTTACCCTGTTCGAAGATACATTTATGAAGGGAATGCTCTTCTTGGAAAGGACCTGTGTGTAAATGTATTTAAACATCATATCAATTCATGTTTATTATCTTGGAAAAATAGTGCTAGAAAAATATTTGAAAAATGTGAATAGATTCATGGAACGCGGTCCATCTCAGAAATCTTCCTCAACGGTTAAATTATATAGTGGATGCTGACAAAGTGACAAGAACCACACATAAAAATCAGTTGTCATAAAGTCGATTTACCATATAGGTCATCGTATTTGAGTATGTATGCCAAACCTGAAAATACAGAAAATGATAATCAAAATTGAGAGATTATGCAAAAGAATAGTTTTTAATACAGCACTCATCACAGGATCTTTATTCCCTCGCATACTCAAGGATAATTTCTCAACATCTTCTACTGGTTATCAAAATGGAATGACACTGACTACACCCAATTACCGAATTCTCATGATATTTAATAGGGGCGAAATTGATTCTCTTCAAACATTCGTTTCCTGTGAGGTTGTTTTCTATCAACTTAGAAATAAATGTCTCCATCGTTTGAATGAATTCTGATTTCCATTGGAATTGCTAGTTGACTGTTCGAAATCGAGACTTCAGCGCTTTTAAATTGATGCGTGACTTTAGGGTTTTGAACACGTGAATCCTAAATGAAATGATCACATAATTCGGCGTTAAACTGGGTTGTAGATTGAAGCAAGTTGATAGCATGTCGAAGAAAGCAGAATTGAAATTCCCTGAACACGTATCCTTCAAGCCACAACCTCAATGCAAAGCATTCCTCTTAACACTTAATCAGTGAGGAATCTCATAAGATAAGATAATTGTTTTAAGTCTGACAGTGTAGTTGCATATTTAAAACAATTAGTCCCTTTGATAAATTTGAACAAGGCATTAAGAAGACAAATTTCGCGAGATGATATCATTTCGTAGTTTCTTTACAACCGCTTTACAACTAACATGGTTAACAATGATAAAATAAAGTTCCTGAAAATTACTCAGTTAAATAAAAACAAAAGTACATACTAATGACCAATCATATTAAGATAGGTCATGTAGTCCAGGGTAGGCGAAGATTGAAGTCTATTGATTTTTGTACACACAGTTTAGGCTGTATGTGATTAATCCAAAGTGCTTCCATCACCTTCAATAACCTTGAATTAGAGTTATGTGAAATAATTGTGAAACAGTCATTAATATTTATTTTGTGACCAGACATTAATAAGTGTTTTGCAATGGATGATGCTGGATTTCTATTAAGATTAATCGCGTTGGGATTTTCGATATGGTTTACTAGCCATTTTGGAATATGTTCTTTTCGACGACATTGGAACATTCTGTTAGTTCTACCTATATAAGTGTCACCGCAGCTGCAGGTGAACTTGTAGATACAGTTTGAAGTAGAGTCCACAGAATTTCGTCCTTTAATCGTAGGAACAGGGATCGAAAATGTTCGGCAAGTGAGAAAAAGAGATGCGGCGTAGAATGTGCGTTTGATGGCTGATCGAAGTCTTTGAGTTGTCAACTGCATAATCTGGTCGCCCTTGAATGGTAGATTAATAAAGATGGCTTTCTTTGGTACAGAAGCTGTCTTTTCGAGATGCGGTTTTTCTTTGCTGTGACAAGTGATAAAGCTCTCCGGATAACCATTAGCTAATAAAACTGAATGTACATGTCGAAGCTCATCCATCAGTGTGTCACTCGTGCATATTTTTCGGGCCCTTGAGAACAAACATTTCACTAGGGAACGTTTATACTGGATAGGAACAAAACTGGTAAAATGAAGATATTGTCCAGTCCATGTTTGTTTACGAAAAATAGAGCGCTGATGGATGAGCTTCGACATGTACATTCAGTTTTATTAGCTAATGGTTATCCGGAGAGCTTTATCACTTGTCACAGCAAAGAAAAACCGCATCTCGAAAAGACAGCTTCTGTACCAAAGAAAGCCATCTTTATTAATCTACCATTCAAGGGCGACCAGATTATGCAGTTGACAACTCAAAGACTTCGATCAGCCATCAAACGCACATTCTACGCCGCATCTCTTTTTCTCACTTGCCGAACATTTTCGATCCCTGTTCCTACGATTAAAGGACGAAATTCTGTGGACTCTACTTCAAACTGTATCTACAAGTTCACCTGCAGCTGCGGTGACACTTATATAGGTAGAACTAACAGAATGTTCCAATGTCGTCGAAAAAAACATATTCCAAAATGGCTAGTAAACCATATCGAAAATCCCAACGCGATTAATCTTAATAGAAATCCAGCATCATCCATTGCAAAACACTTATTAATGTCTGGTCACAAAATAAATATTAATGACTGTTTCACAATTATTTCACATAACTCTAATTCAAGGTTATTGAAGGTGATGGAAGCACTTTGGATTAATCACATACAGCCTAAACTGTGTGTACAAAAATCAATAGACTTCAATCTTCGCCTACCCTGGACTACATGACCTATCTTAATATGATTGGTCATTAGTATGTACTTTTGTTTTTATTTAACTGAGTAATTTTCAGGAACTTTATTTTATCATTGTTAACCATGTTAGTTGTAAAGCGGTTGTAAAGAAACTACGAAATGATATCATCTCGCGAAATTTGTCTTCTTAATGCCTTGTTCAAGTTGCATATTTATCAGATCTCACTGAAGTGTTCTGGTGGCTACGTCGTTCTCTCTAACTCAGAAGTAAAATGTTATATACAAGTACAATAACCAAATCTCATGTGATAAATATGTGGATAAAAGTAGAATACACAGTTGACATAAATCTTGGAACACACTTTTGAATAATGTAACTCCTATATAGGGTGCGTCATAGTTTCTTAAACAGTTGATATCTGAAAGAGTTTGTTAGTCATCGAAATTCAAAAAAAAATGATCACTCACATTTCGTCGTGTCGTTGCCTGTTTTATGATTAATCATAGCTAGCAGAAAAAAGGAGAATTGAGGAGAGCGACTTCATGAAATGGGACAGCAGTGAGCCAATCAGTTATTATCGGAGCATGCCTAGACAGTAATGCATTCACTTTACAATAAAGTAAATATCATCAATATCAGTAGAATTTTGACCAGTGTAGATTAGATCAAATAAAGTTGAATTATATTTCAATAGTTTACACACAATGATAACTGTTTTGTTATTGGTAATATTTTGAGCAAAATGTTCTACTGCCCGTGTTCACACCACTGTTCGAATTGTTTTATTCACACAGTTATGATTTGTACTCATATATATAGTTCATTATTATAATTTATTTTGCTCATTCATGTTTTTGTGTGTGTGTGTTTTTCACTATTGAGTCTGAGCTGTTTAATAATTGAACAGCCACATCGACTCAATAAAATTCACTATGGAATTCGAGAATGAAATTGGGGAACTGCCTTTGTTAGACAGTAGCATAAAAACCACGATATATAGAAAAACCACACACTCTGGAAGATTCCTTGATTATCACTGAGCTCATCCATTCACGAGGTTTAATACAAGGTGTTGCAGATAGAATACGTAGACTAACAACAAGACCAGAGGACCAGTGTAAAGAAATAAACGTCCTATTCAAAATGCTAGTCAAAAACAGCTACTGTAAAGAATTTATAAAAGATAACATAAAAATGAGTAAAAAGAGGGTGAAACCGGTGAATAACGAGTTGGAAGAGTGGAAAAAAACAGTCACAATACCATATAAAAATGGTACACCAGAGGCGACTCAATGAAACCTCAAGAATATCGGCATTCGAACAACGTTTAAACCGACGAATCTAATCAAGAGGAAAATGAATCCACTGAAAGATCCCATCAAAATGATGGATAAAAACAATCTGATTTACAAAATATCTTGTGCTGACTGTCCAACTTAATATGTGGGGCAAACGTACAGATCACTCAAACTAAGGGTGAATGAACATAAACGCCTAACCAAAGGTCAACCAACTGGAACACAAGCCTTCAAGAATCTTGAAAAAAATTCATCGATAGCTGCACATGCATGAGACAAAAACCACAATATCGATTGCAATAATGTGTGTATTCTAAAAACTAACATGAACAAATGGAAAGAGAGACTTTAACAGAATCGATATTCATTAGGGTCACACCGGATACATGTAACAAGGGTGACTCAGTACAACTACCAATAACTTGGAATATAATTCTGAATACAACAAAACATGAATGAGCAAAAAATTAATGAACTATATATATGAGTACAAATCATAAATGTGTGAATAAAATAATTCGAACAGTGTTGTGAACACGGGCAGTAGTAATTTTGCTCGATATATTATCAATATCAAAACAGTTATCATTGTGTGTAAACTTTATTAAATGTCATCAGCATGAACGTGTGCAATTTCCAGTTGGAGCGAGTGTGAGTGGATGTGAAGTGAATAAGGAGATATGCAGACGCGCGTTGATGAGTTCCTCATTTTTCACATGACATTATTATTGTAAATCTCGTGTCAATCTCCTCCATGTATTCACAATACCTAATTTCAAAGGATGTCTACGAATTGGACGATGGGGAAAAACTCGGAACAAAATATGACAAACATCTCATGCGAAGTCGAAATGCAGAAATCAAGTTAACCAAGTCATCATATCATGCACATGAAATAATTGTTTACATGCATATTGAAAAATCTTGGCTTCTTTTTCGAGAACCAAATCAGCATATTTCTGTTCAACACCTATGAAGGCGAAAGTGAGAATCATTTATTATACAGCACAAGAGACGGATTATTGTAAGCGACAGAATGTGACAAAACATCGAGGAACAATATGTACACAAAAGCTTGTGTAGGTTAATATAAGAACAGTATTATTATGTATCCACATGAAGTCAGTCATCTTACCTTCAGTCCTCCGTAGTTTATCTTTGATGACTTCTAACTTAGTTGACTGGCCTTAGAAAATGATAAAATGAGGAAAACAGCGATTATTGTTCAAACCGAAACACGTATATATGATGTGAGAATGTGCTCATTTCGAACGTCTAAATAGCTAGGTTGGTGGATATGTGATGCTTTCGATTGGTGGTCAGCAAAAGATCATTTGGAGAATCAAACTTCCCTGAAAGCAGAGAATACAATCTTTACTCCACTCACTTCCTATTTCAGAAATGGAGGGATCGTCGACATCGAATTATTATTCGTCATTGAAAGAGAGTGATGACTTCAGGTGACACTGCGAGTGGTGTTGGAAACACAATCAGTTTCCTTTCAGAAGTATGATCATTGAATAGTCTTGGATAACATCGATAGGATAGAACAATATCATTCATCATAATGCCAAAAAGTTTTATTTGAAAATAAAGAGTCACAAATGCACAGTCATGGTAATATATGCTCACCCTTGATCATGGTGGCAAACACCAGCAGCGTTATCACAGATATGTAACGGTACATTGAGTTGAACATATTCTCTGCTTCCTTTGTTTTCTCTGGTTCTACTTTCCAGCTTTTATACTCTTGCTGATGGTGAGTTGTAGTGTTGTAATGCATACGTCGGTTGATAAGAATAGTAGTGCTTATCTTGTTTTTCATTTGTTAATTTAGGCCCTGTGTGTTGATTAGTTGGTGGTGGTTGGTCAAAGGAGTGAGTGTGTGTGAGTGTGTGGGTTGGTTGGAGTAAGTTCAGCATGACTTTAGTATTCTTGGTTTCACGCTAGAATGAATATTCTCTCTTAGACAACAAGTCGGTCATATTCCACAATTCCTACTGGATGTGGATGAAACTGAAGAGTAATCGCAGTGTTCATTTATGTGAATAATATATGACAATTCAGTGAGGAAAGTTTTCCTTATCGACGAAGCAATCTTCTGCTGATGCAGAGTCCTAATTGCATTTACCGAGAATGTACAGTAGTCCATTATAGTGTAATATGGGTGACGTAATTGAGAAACGTACTTAGAAATGACTTCAAAACTAAAAAACAAACGATTGATTGGGTGATACTGAACAGTGTCAAGGTAGAGAGAGTTGAAAATTTGAAAAGGTTAAAATTGTTATTCAGTTAGCAGAAAGGTAGATGAGTTTCCACTCAACAGGTGTGGAGACGATCAGAAAACGTGCAAAATGAAAATGTTAGAGTGACAATGGTGAATCTATCATTATAGTAAACGCAAGTAAATCATTTTAAAAATAATGAATTTACAAGGAACAACTAATGAAGAGGTTAAGACCATGGCCGATTGAGATACTTGACAAACGTTTTCTGCACACAGAGTTTGCTGTTTTACTGGCGAATGGCTAACACAAATGTCGAAACCTAACAGCCTTTGTACTATTTGACCTCACATTGTAAATAATATTGAAAGACGACTGTAACGGAGTTACGTGATTTGAGTTCGTCAAGTGCTCGACGTTTCAGGTAGTATCTGAATTGCTTTATCCTTTTACAAACGAAGCCAGACAATGTTCACAGATGCCTTTGGAAAGTCTACACATCGTGCTGCCAATATAACTACCTCGAAAGGAACACACATTGAATTGATGGCAGTTCATTCTTCACACAACCACTGATTATTTGTCAGCTGTAGACATTGACCCGTAGCCTACTTGAACAGAAGGCCTTTCTAGGTGAAATTTATGCGCTGTTGTTCAGATTATTATCTGCCGCATGACCTCTCAGCTCAACGTCCATCAGTCTTTTCCCACCGTCTAAATTCTTTCAGGTTTTTGCATTAAATTCGTGTTTTCCTCAATGAATCTTGAAGGACATCCATTTTTATGAGAAAACACCTGATTCTCTTCATTTCACCATCGATTTCAACTGTGGATCAGAATCAGCTATCTTCCAAAAGCCACCAAATTATGCGAATTCAGGTATCGAACATTCAACGTGGACTTCCTGTAGACTGATTTTCAAGAGAACCCTCAGATCCCCGTTTAGATCTCCCTCAAAATGCCTTCGGTGTTCAATTTTGCAAACACTTCACTCAGAAGTATTTGTGGAAATGAAAACTCAATTCCGAATGATCACAGTGACAAATCATATCTGTGAATACTCGCTACATCATAACTCCCGGCAGAATGTGAGTCGCGTTCAAGACTTCAGATAACGAAGTGTAATAAGGTTTCGTGTAGATAACATTGTAAATTTGCCTTACTCGTCATTAAATGACTGTCACTCAACCTGTTTCATGTCAAAAGGATGGTACAACTTCAATACTTAGACGTCAATAGCCTGAACAGTTTTTGTGTGATTGGAAGATAGAAGAACTCGGAACACATCTTCTATGATTATGGAGTGACACATCTCCCAGCAATCATCGAGCAGAAATTTTGTCAAAGGATTTAAGTAGGAGTAAGAATGGTGACAGTGCATTTTCAGAATATTTTGCTTTATTCGGTGTTGCATGAAATATATTCACTAGATCTTCTTTCACATGTAGATTGATGGAAATATCGCTTAACTGAACACCATCTGAAGGCTTTTGTAGTGATCTGTGAGAAATTGTGAGTGATGATGTAACTGTCTTAGGATCCAATATTCAAAATGCAATCCCAGTCAGGACGCTTATTTAATATTACCCAGCAGATAATACTCAAAATAAAGTGTGAATCACTACACATCAATACTGTTTGAAATAACATAGGGATTACTCAGTTTGAGATAAGTGTAGACAAGTGAAATCAACATAATGAGAATGTTTGTGTGATTTCTGAACATCCTCAAAATACACAGGAATGTCACATAGATAATAAAACGTATTTCATTTCACAGAATAAATCACGCCAAATAATTATGTAACAAAATCAACGGAGTATTGAGAGGGGGAAACAGACTAGAAGATTGCTCTCTCACACATAGACTGATGATCATTGATCATGATTATTCATTAGCTGGTGGCTAATTAATAGAATCTGTCGTCGTACGACTGAACAAGTCACGTTTGTTAAAAACAACATTGTTGTAATTGAAGCTAACAAGAATTTTAGAGGTCACTTTCTTATTCAATAATTTGTAAACTTAATCATTTTTTATACTTTTTTATTTATACAATTTTAACTAACTAGAGCTAGTAGAGTAGTAGTTCTTCAGTAGTCTTAGTGGTAATACTGGTTGTCGGTGTTACCGTGGCATATAGCCATACACATATGATAGAACATTCATTCTAGTTTCGTCTTCTATTTCCTCATATTCCAATAAGGAGAAAGTTGGTTAACTACTTGGAAGGTCGATCAGCCAACTGGATACTGAGATATCCGTTGGGGGCGTTGTTTTGGGAGTGATGATTACTTCGAAACTGAAGCGTACAGTTAACAGAAGATTGTCCGCATTCACACATCAACGATGTATCTGCAATATTCATGCACATTCAAGATTTCAACTAACACTGTAGGTGTCGAGGAAGTTAACCCTATATTCCCATTGTTTCTGAAGACACTCGAATCGAAACTCACACTGTGTACACTGTCGAGTTTAACTGCAAAACATAATGAACGACAAGAAATTGTATTCTTCCGTGGTTACAATCAATTAATTCTCTGAAACAAGTCTATCAACAAATAGTTTACAATGAATGTATTTTACTACTATCCGTATTCTCTCGTCTTCTTACAACTTCCAAACAATTGAATCACTCCGCCAATGGCGACCAAGTCCAAAAACAATCGTGCAATGCTCACAGTCATTCAAGTAGGAATTCTCGTCTTTTCTCTCAGGTTGCATTCATACGTCAACGTCCCATTGACGGCATGTCGCCTATCGACTTATTTACACTGATTGTTTTTCTTCCTAGTTTACCAAAACTCTTGACGCGTCTCATTGTGCCTCTGTGATGATAACATTGGCAGTGAATTGTTGTGCGACTTTGGTTGTGTTCTTTGAGGTGAGGATGACTCAAATCTCGGAAAGTTTGTGATAAGTCATTGACATTTCACAGCTGCTGAAGGGGTGTTTTGAACTATGCATTATTATTATACTATTATATGCTTTAATTCCTAGAGGAACGTAGGCCTTCAGCTGCGCGTCTCCATTGCCTCCTGTTTTCGGCCAACTGTTTCATTCCGCTTCTTGTCTGTCCACATGCTTTAATCGCCTCTTCACTTCTTCTCCTCCAAGTTACCCTTGAACCTACGACCAACTCGGAGCTTCCCTTTCGGGTTCCACTCGAGCAATGGCCTTTCCAGTGAGGTCACTTGATGTTTTCCTCAGTATACGACCAATCCATCTCCATTTCTTCCTGCCTATTTGTTTCACAATAGATTCCTGGTTGGTTCGCTCATGGCCAGAGATCCCTGTTGCTGATCTCTTCTGGCCGGCCACCTGATCTTGTGTATTGAGCGAGGACAACTGTTGATGATTGTCTGAAGTTTGTTGGAGATACTCTTTATGATTCGCCAAGTCTCTGATCCGTAAAGTAGCCCTGACTTCACATTAAAGTTGGAAATCCGGATCTTATTTTTGATGGTGGCGGCCGTTGACCTCCACACAGACTTAAGGGTAATGAAAGCTTGTCTTGCTTTTCCGTTTTCTGGCTTTGATATGCTCGTCAATTCCGCCTGTAGTTGAAACGATACTTCCCAGGTACCCAAAGAAGTGAAGTGAAGTGAAATGAAGATAATGAGAATGTTTGTGTGATTTCTGAACATCCTCAAAATACACAGGAATGTCACATAGATAATAAAACGTATTTCATTTCACAGAATAAATCACGCCAAATAATTATGTAACAAAATCAACGGAGTATTGAGAGGGGGAAACAGACTAGAAGAGTTGCTCTCTCACACATAGACTGATGATCATTGATCATGATTATTCATTAGCTGGTGGCTAATTAATAGAATCTGTCGTCGTACGACTGAACAAGTCACGTTTGTTAAAAACAACATTGTTGTAATTGAAGCTAACAAGAATTTTAGAGGTCACTTTCTTATTCAATAATTTGTAAACTTAATCATTTTTTATACTTTTTTATTTATACAATTTTAACTAACTAGAGCTAGTAGAGTAGTAGTTCTTCAGTAGTCTTAGTGGTAATACTGGTTGTCGGTGTTACCGTGGCATATAGCCATACACATATGATAGAACATTCATTCTAGTTTCGTCTTCTATTTCCTCATATTCCAATAAGGAGAAAGTTGGTTAACTACTTGGAAGGTCGATCAGCCAACTGGATACTGAGATATCCGTTGGGGGCGTTGTTTTGGAGAGTGATGATTACTTCGAAACTGAAGCGTACAGTTAACAGAAGATTGTCCGCATTCACACATCAACGATGTATCTGCAATATTCATGCACATTCAAGATTTCAACTAACACTGTAGGTGTCGAGGAAGTTAACCCTATATTCCCATTGTTTCTGAAGACACTCGAATCGAAACTCACACTGTGTACACTGTCGAGTTTAACTGCAAAACATAATGAACGACAAGAAATTGTATTCTTCCGTGGTTACAATCAATTAATTCTCTGAAACAAGTCTATCAACAAATAGTTTACAATGAATGTATTTTACTACTATCCGTATTCTCTCGTCTTCTTACAACTTCCAAACAATTGAATCACTCCGCCAATGGCGACCAAGTCCAAAAACAATCGTGCAATGCTCACAGTCATTCAAGTAGGAATTCTCGTCTTTTCTCTCAGGTTGCATTCATACGTCAACGTCCCATTGACGGCATGTCGCCTATCGACTTATTTACACTGATTGTTTTTCTTCCTAGTTTACCAAAACTCTTGACGCGTCTCATTGTGCCTCTGTGATGATAACATTGGCAGTGAATTGTTGTGCGACTTTGGTTGTGTTCTTTGAGGTGAGGATGACTCAAATCTCGGAAAGTTTGTGATAAGTCATTGACATTTCACAGCTGCTGAAGGGGTGTTTTGAACTATGCATTATTATTATACTATTATATGCTTTAATTCCTAGAGGAACGTAGGCCTTCAGCTGCGCGTCTCCATTGCCTCCTGTTTTCGGCCAACTGTTTCATTCCGCTTCTTGTCTGTCCACATGCTTTAATCGCCTCTTCACTTCTTCTCCTCCAAGTTACCCTTGAACCTACGACCAACTCGGAGCTTCCCTTTCGGGTTCCACTCGAGCAATGGCCTTTCCAGTGAGGTCACTTGATGTTTTCCTCAGTATACGACCAATCCATCTCCATTTCTTCCTGCCTATTTGTTTCACAATAGATTCCTGGTTGGTTCGCTCATGGCCAGAGATCCCTGTTGCTGATCTCTTCTGGCCGGCCACCTGATCTTGTGTATTGAGCGAGGACAACTGTTGATGATTGTCTGAAGTTTGTTGGAGATACTCTTTATGATTCGCCAAGTCTCTGATCCGTAAAGTAGCCCTGACTTCACATTAAAGTTGGAAATCCGGATCTTATTTTTGATGGTGGCGGCTGTTGACCTCCACACAGACTTAAGGGTAATGAAAGCTTGTCTTGCTTTTCCGTTTTCTGGCTTTGATATGCTCGTCAATTCCGCCTGTAGTTGAAACGATACTTCCCAGGTACCCAAAGAAGTGAAGTGAAGTGAAATGAAGATAATGAGAATGTTTGTGTGATTTCTGAACATCCTCAAAATACACAGGAATGTCACATAGATAATAAAACGTATTTCATTTCACAGAATAAATCACGCCAAATAATTATGTAACAAAATCAACGGAGTATTGAGAGGGGGAAACAGACTAGAAGAGTTGCTCTCTCACACATAGACTGATGATCATTGATCATGATTATTCATTAGCTGGTGGCTAATTAATAGAATCTGTCGTCGTACGACTGAACAAGTCACGTTTGTTAAAAACAACATTGTTGTAATTGAAGCTAACAAGAATTTTAGAGGTCACTTTCTTATTCAATAATTTGTAAACTTAATCATTTTTTATACTTTTTTATTTATACAATTTTAACTAACTAGAGCTAGTAGAGTAGTAGTTCTTCAGTAGTCTTAGTGGTAATACTGGTTGTCGGTGTTACCGTGGCATATAGCCATACACATATGATAGAACATTCATTCTAGTTTCGTCTTCTATTTCCTCATATTCCAATAAGGAGAAAGTTGGTTAACTACTTGGAAGGTCGATCAGCCAACTGGATACTGAGATATCCGTTGGGGGCGTTGTTTTGGAGAGTGATGATTACTTCGAAACTGAAGCGTACAGTTAACAGAAGATTGTCCGCATTCACACATCAACGATGTATCTGCAATATTCATGCACATTCAAGATTTCAACTAACACTGTAGGTGTCGAGGAAGTTAACCCTATATTCCCATTGTTTCTGAAGACACTCGAATCGAAACTCACACTGTGTACACTGTCGAGTTTAACTGCAAAACATAATGAACGACAAGAAATTGTATTCTTCCGTGGTTACAATCAATTAATTCTCTGAAACAAGTCTATCAACAAATAGTTTACAATGAATGTATTTTACTACTATCCGTATTCTCTCGTCTTCTTACAACTTCCAAACAATTGAATCACTCCGCCAATGGCGACCAAGTCCAAAAACAATCGTGCAATGCTCACAGTCATTCAAGTAGGAATTCTCGTCTTTTCTCTCAGGTTGCATTCATACGTCAACGTCCCATTGACGGCATGTCGCCTATCGACTTATTTACACTGATTGTTTTTCTTCCTAGTTTACCAAAACTCTTGACGCGTCTCATTGTGCCTCTGTGATGATAACATTGGCAGTGAATTGTTGTGCGACTTTGGTTGTGTTCTTTGAGGTGAGGATGACTCAAATCTCGGAAAGTTTGTGATAAGTCATTGACATTTCACAGCTGCTGAAGGGGTGTTTTGAACTATGCATTATTATTATACTATTATATGCTTTAATTCCTAGAGGAACGTAGGCCTTCAGCTGCGCGTCTCCATTGCCTCCTGTTTTCGGCCAACTGTTTCATTCCGCTTCTTGTCTGTCCACATGCTTTAATCGCCTCTTCACTTCTTCTCCTCCAAGTTACCCTTGAACCTACGACCAACTCGGAGCTTCCCTTTCGGGTTCCACTCGAGCAATGGCCTTTCCAGTGAGGTCACTTGATGTTTTCCTCAGTATACGACCAATCCATCTCCATTTCTTCCTGCCTATTTGTTTCACAATAGATTCCTGGTTGGTTCGCTCATGGCCAGAGATCCCTGTTGCTGATCTCTTCTGGCCGGCCACCTGATCTTGTGTATTGAGCGAGGACAACTGTTGATGATTGTCTGAAGTTTGTTGGAGATACTCTTTATGATTCGCCAAGTCTCTGATCCGTAAAGTAGCCCTGACTTCACATTAAAGTTGGAAATCCGGATCTTATTTTTGATGGTGGCGGCTGTTGACCTCCACACAGACTTAAGGGTAATGAAAGCTTGTCTTGCTTTTCCGTTTTCTGGCTTTGATATGCTCGTCAATTCCGCCTGTAGTTGAAACGATACTTCCCAGGTACCCAAAGAAGTGAAGTGAAGTGAAATGAAGATAATGAGAATGTTTGTGTGATTTCTGAACATCCTCAAAATACACAGGAATGTCACATAGATAATAAAACGTATTTCATTTCACAGAATAAATCACGCCAAATAATTATGTAACAAAATCAACGGAGTATTGAGAGGGGGAAACAGACTAGAAGAGTTGCTCTCTCACACATAGACTGATGATCATTGATCATGATTATTCATTAGCTGGTGGCTAATTAATAGAATCTGTCGTCGTACGACTGAACAAGTCACGTTTGTTAAAAACAACATTGTTGTAATTGAAGCTAACAAGAATTTTAGAGGTCACTTTCTTATTCAATAATTTGTAAACTTAATCATTTTTTATACTTTTTTATTTATACAATTTTAACTAACTAGAGCTAGTAGAGTAGTAGTTCTTCAGTAGTCTTAGTGGTAATACTGGTTGTCGGTGTTACCGTGGCATATAGCCATACACATATGATAGAACATTCATTCTAGTTTCGTCTTCTATTTCCTCATATTCCAATAAGGAGAAAGTTGGTTAACTACTTGGAAGGTCGATCAGCCAACTGGATACTGAGATATCCGTTGGGGGCGTTGTTTTGGAGAGTGATGATTACTTCGAAACTGAAGCGTACAGTTAACAGAAGATTGTCCGCATTCACACATCAACGATGTATCTGCAATATTCATGCACATTCAAGATTTCAACTAACACTGTAGGTGTCGAGGAAGTTAACCCTATATTCCCATTGTTTCTGAAGACACTCGAATCGAAACTCACACTGTGTACACTGTCGAGTTTAACTGCAAAACATAATGAACGACAAGAAATTGTATTCTTCCGTGGTTACAATCAATTAATTCTCTGAAACAAGTCTATCAACAAATAGTTTACAATGAATGTATTTTACTACTATCCGTATTCTCTCGTCTTCTTACAACTTCCAAACAATTGAATCACTCCGCCAATGGCGACCAAGTCCAAAAACAATCGTGCAATGCTCACAGTCATTCAAGTAGGAATTCTCGTCTTTTCTCTCAGGTTGCATTCATACGTCAACGTCCCATTGACGGCATGTCGCCTATCGACTTATTTACACTGATTGTTTTTCTTCCTAGTTTACCAAAACTCTTGACGCGTCTCATTGTGCCTCTGTGATGATAACATTGGCAGTGAATTGTTGTGCGACTTTGGTTGTGTTCTTTGAGGTGAGGATGACTCAAATCTCGGAAAGTTTGTGATAAGTCATTGACATTTCACAGCTGCTGAAGGGGTGTTTTGAACTATGCATTATTATTATACTATTATATGCTTTAATTCCTAGAGGAACGTAGGCCTTCAGCTGCGCGTCTCCATTGCCTCCTGTTTTCGGCCAACTGTTTCATTCCGCTTCTTGTCTGTCCACATGCTTTAATCGCCTCTTCACTTCTTCTCCTCCAAGTTACCCTTGAACCTACGACCAACTCGGAGCTTCCCTTTCGGGTTCCACTCGAGCAATGGCCTTTCCAGTGAGGTCACTTGATGTTTTCCTCAGTATACGACCAATCCATCTCCATTTCTTCCTGCCTATTTGTTTCACAATAGATTCCTGGTTGGTTCGCTCATGGCCAGAGATCCCTGTTGCTGATCTCTTCTGGCCGGCCACCTGATCTTGTGTATTGAGCGAGGACAACTGTTGATGATTGTCTGAAGTTTGTTGGAGATACTCTTTATGATTCGCCAAGTCTCTGATCCGTAAAGTAGCCCTGACTTCACATTAAAGTTGGAAATCCGGATCTTATTTTTGATGGTGGCGGCCGTTGACCTCCACACAGACTTAAGGGTAATGAAAGCTTGTCTTGCTTTTCTGTTTTCTGGCTTTGATATGCTCGTCAATTCCGCCTGTAGTTGAAACGATACTTCCCAGGTACCCAAAGAAGTGAAGTGAAGTGAAATGAAGATAATGAGAATGTTTGTGTGATTTCTGAACATCCTCAAAATACACAGGAATGTCACATAGATAATAAAACGTATTTCATTTCACAGAATAAATCACGCCAAATAATTATGTAACAAAATCAACGGAGTATTGAGAGGGGGAAACAGACTAGAAGAGTTGCTCTCTCACACATAGACTGATGATCATTGATCATGATTATTCATTAGCTGGTGGCTAATTAATAGAATCTGTCGTCGTACGACTGAACAAGTCACGTTTGTTAAAAACAACATTGTTGTAATTGAAGCTAACAAGAATTTTAGAGGTCACTTTCTTATTCAATAATTTGTAAACTTAATCATTTTTTATACTTTTTTATTTATACAATTTTAACTAACTAGAGCTAGTAGAGTAGTAGTTCTTCAGTAGTCTTAGTGGTAATACTGGTTGTCGGTGTTACCGTGGCATATAGCCATACACATATGATAGAACATTCATTCTAGTTTCGTCTTCTATTTCCTCATATTCCAATAAGGAGAAAGTTGGTTAACTACTTGGAAGGTCGATCAGCCAACTGGATACTGAGATATCCGTTGGGGGCGTTGTTTTGGAGAGTGATGATTACTTCGAAACTGAAGCGTACAGTTAACAGAAGATTGTCCGCATTCACACATCAACGATGTATCTGCAATATTCATGCACATTCAAGATTTCAACTAACACTGTAGGTGTCGAGGAAGTTAACCCTATATTCCCATTGTTTCTGAAGACACTCGAATCGAAACTCACACTGTGTACACTGTCGAGTTTAACTGCAAAACATAATGAACGACAAGAAATTGTATTCTTCCGTGGTTACAATCAATTAATTCTCTGAAACAAGTCTATCAACAAATAGTTTACAATGAATGTATTTTACTACTATCCGTATTCTCTCGTCTTCTTACAACTTCCAAACAATTGAATCACTCCGCCAATGGCGACCAAGTCCAAAAACAATCGTGCAATGCTCACAGTCATTCAAGTAGGAATTCTCGTCTTTTCTCTCAGGTTGCATTCATACGTCAACGTCCCATTGACGGCATGTCGCCTATCGACTTATTTACACTGATTGTTTTTCTTCCTAGTTTACCAAAACTCTTGACGCGTCTCATTGTGCCTCTGTGATGATAACATTGGCAGTGAATTGTTGTGCGACTTTGGTTGTGTTCTTTGAGGTGAGGATGACTCAAATCTCGGAAAGTTTGTGATAAGTCATTGACATTTCACAGCTGCTGAAGGGGTGTTTTGAACTATGCATTATTATTATACTATTATATGCTTTAATTCCTAGAGGAACGTAGGCCTTCAGCTGCGCGTCTCCATTGCCTCCTGTTTTCGGCCAACTGTTTCATTCCGCTTCTTGTCTGTCCACATGCTTTAATCGCCTCTTCACTTCTTCTCCTCCAAGTTACCCTTGAACCTACGACCAACTCGGAACTTCCCTTTCGGGTTCCACTCGAGCAATGGCCTTTCCAGTGAGGTCACTTGATGTTTTCCTCAGTATACGACCAATCCATCTCCATTTCTTCCTGCCTATTTGTTTCACAATAGATTCCTGGTTGGTTCGCTCATGGCCAGAGATCCCTGTTGCTGATCTCTTCTGGCCGGCCACCTGATCTTGTGTATTGAGCGAGGACAACTGTTGATGATTGTCTGAAGTTTGTTGGAGATACTCTTTATGATTCGCCAAGTCTCTGATCCGTAAAGTAGCCCTGACTTCACATTAAAGTTGGAAATCCGGATCTTATTTTTGATGGTGGCGGCCGTTGACCTCCACACAGACTTAAGGGTAATGAAAGCTTGTCTTGCTTTTCTGTTTTCTGGCTTTGATATGCTCGTCAATTCCGCCTGTAGTTGAAACGATACTTCCCAGGTACCCAAAGAAGTGAAGTGAAGTGAAATGAAGATAATGAGAATGTTTGTGTGATTTCTGAACATCCTCAAAATACACAGGAATGTCACATAGATAATAAAACGTATTTCATTTCACAGAATAAATCACGCCAAATAATTATGTAACAAAATCAACGGAGTATTGAGAGGGGGAAACAGACTAGAAGAGTTGCTCTCTCACACATAGACTGATGATCATTGATCATGATTATTCATTAGCTGGTGGCTAATTAATAGAATCTGTCGTCGTACGACTGAACAAGTCACGTTTGTTAAAAACAACATTGTTGTAATTGAAGCTAACAAGAATTTTAGAGGTCACTTTCTTATTCAATAATTTGTAAACTTAATCATTTTTTATACTTTTTTATTTATACAATTTTAACTAACTAGAGCTAGTAGAGTAGTAGTTCTTCAGTAGTCTTAGTGGTAATACTGGTTGTCGGTGTTACCGTGGCATATAGCCATACACATATGATAGAACATTCATTCTAGTTTCGTCTTCTATTTCCTCATATTCCAATAAGGAGAAAGTTGGTTAACTACTTGGAAGGTCGATCAGCCAACTGGATACTGAGATATCCGTTGGGGGCGTTGTTTTGGAGAGTGATGATTACTTCGAAACTGAAGCGTACAGTTAACAGAAGATTGTCCGCATTCACACATCAACGATGTATCTGCAATATTCATGCACATTCAAGATTTCAACTAACACTGTAGGTGTCGAGGAAGTTAACCCTATATTCCCATTGTTTCTGAAGACACTCGAATCGGAACTCACACTGTGTACACTGTCGAGTTTAACTGCAAAACATAATGAACGACAAGAAATTGTATTCTTCCGTGGTTACAATCAATTAATTCTCTGAAACAAGTCTATCAACAAATAGTTTACAATGAATGTATTTTACTACTATCCGTATTCTCTCGTCTTCTTACAACTTCCAAACAATTGAATCACTCCGCCAATGGCGACCAAGTCCAAAAACAATCGTGCAATGCTCACAGTCATTCAAGTAGGAATTCTCGTCTTTTCTCTCAGGTTGCATTCATACGTCAACGTCCCATTGACGGCATGTCGCCTATCGACTTATTTACACTGATTGTTTTTCTTCCTAGTTTACCAAAACTCTTGACGCGTCTCATTGTGCCTCTGTGATGATAACATTGGCAGTGAATTGTTGTGCGACTTTGGTTGTGTTCTTTGAGGTGAGGATGACTCAAATCTCGGAAAGTTTGTGATAAGTCATTGACATTTCACAGCTGCTGAAGGGGTGTTTTGAACTATGCATTATTATTATACTATTATATGCTTTAATTCCTAGAGGAACGTAGGCCTTCAGCTGCGCGTCTCCATTGCCTCCTGTTTTCGGCCAACTGTTTCATTCCGCTTCTTGTCTGTCCACATGCTTTAATCGCCTCTTCACTTCTTCTCCTCCAAGTTACCCTTGAACCTACGACCAACTCGGAGCTTCCCTTTCGGGTTCCACTCGAGCAATGGCCTTTCCAGTGAGGTCACTTGATGTTTTCCTCAGTATACGACCAATCCATCTCCATTTCTTCCTGCCTATTTGTTTCACAATAGATTCCTGGTTGGTTCGCTCATGGCCAGAGATCCCTGTTGCTGATCTCTTCTGGCCGGCCACCTGATCTTGTGTATTGAGCGAGGACAACTGTTGATGATTGTCTGAAGTTTGTTGGAGATACTCTTTATGATTCGCCAAGTCTCTGATCCGTAAAGTAGCCCTGACTTCACATTAAAGTTGGAAATCCGGATCTTATTTTTGATGGTGGCGGCCGTTGACCTCCACACAGACTTAAGGGTAATGAAAGCTTGTCTTGCTTTTCTGTTTTCTGGCTTTGATATGCTCGTCAATTCCGCCTGTAGTTGAAACGATACTTCCCAGGTACCCAAAGAAGTGAAGTGAAGTGAAATCAACATAATGAGAATGTTTGTGTGATTTCTGAACATCCTCAAAATACACAGGAATGTCACATAGATAATAAAACGTATTTCATTTCACAGAATAAATCACGCCAAATAATTATGTAACAAAATCAACGGAGTATTGAGAGGGGGAAACAGACTAGAAGATTGCTCTCTCACACATAGACTGATGATCATTGATCATGATTATTCATTAGCTGGTGGCTAATTAATAGAATCTGTCGTCGTACGACTGAACAAGTCACGTTTGTTAAAAACAACATTGTTGTAATTGAAGCTAACAAGAATTTTAGAGGTCACTTTCTTATTCAATAATTTGTAAACTTAATCATTTTTTATACTTTTTTATTTATACAATTTTAACTAACTAGAGCTAGTAGAGTAGTAGTTCTTCAGTAGTCTTAGTGGTAATACTGGTTGTCGGTGTTACCGTGGCATATAGCCATACACATATGATAGAACATTCATTCTAGTTTCGTCTTCTATTTCCTCATATTCCAATAAGGAGAAAGTTGGTTAACTACTTGGAAGGTCGATCAGCCAACTGGATACTGAGATATCCGTTGGGGGCGTTGTTTTGGAGAGTGATGATTACTTCGAAACTGAAGCGTACAGTTAACAGAAGATTGTCCGCATTCACACATCAACGATGTATCTGCAATATTCATGCACATTCAAGATTTCAACTAACACTGTAGGTGTCGAGGAAGTTAACCCTATATTCCCATTGTTTCTGAAGACACTCGAATCGAAACTCACACTGTGTACACTGTCGAGTTTAACTGCAAAACATAATGAACGACAAGAAATTGTATTCTTCCGTGGTTACAATCAATTAATTCTCTGAAACAAGTCTATCAACAAATAGTTTACAATGAATGTATTTTACTACTATCCGTATTCTCTCGTCTTCTTACAACTTCCAAACAATTGAATCACTCCGCCAATGGCGACCAAGTCCAAAAACAATCGTGCAATGCTCACAGTCATTCAAGTAGGAATTCTCGTCTTTTCTCTCAGGTTGCATTCATACGTCAACGTCCCATTGACGGCATGTCGCCTATCGACTTATTTACACTGATTGTTTTTCTTCCTAGTTTACCAAAACTCTTGACGCGTCTCATTGTGCCTCTGTGATGATAACATTGGCAGTGAATTGTTGTGCGACTTTGGTTGTGTTCTTTGAGGTGAGGATGACTCAAATCTCGGAAAGTTTGTGATAAGTCATTGACATTTCACAGCTGCTGAAGGGGTGTTTTGAACTATGCATTATTATTATACTATTATATGCTTTAATTCCTAGAGGAACGTAGGCCTTCAGCTGCGCGTCTCCATTGCCTCCTGTTTTCGGCCAACTGTTTCATTCCGCTTCTTGTCTGTCCACATGCTTTAATCGCCTCTTCACTTCTTCTCCTCCAAGTTACCCTTGAACCTACGACCAACTCGGAGCTTCCCTTTCGGGTTCCACTCGAGCAATGGCCTTTCCAGTGAGGTCACTTGATGTTTTCCTCAGTATACGACCAATCCATCTCCATTTCTTCCTGCCTATTTGTTTCACAATAGATTCCTGGTTGGTTCGCTCATGGCCAGAGATCCCTGTTGCTGATCTCTTCTGGCCGGCCACCTGATCTTGTGTATTGAGCGAGGACAACTGTTGATGATTGTCTGAAGTTTGTTGGAGATACTCTTTATGATTCGCCAAGTCTCTGATCCGTAAAGTAGCCCTGACTTCACATTAAAGTTGGAAATCCGGATCTTATTTTTGATGGTGGCGGCCGTTGACCTCCACACAGACTTAAGGGTAATGAAAGCTTGTCTTGCTTTTCTGTTTTCTGGCTTTGATATGCTCGTCAATTCCGCCTGTAGTTGAAACGATACTTCTCAGGTACCTAAAGAAGTTTTTTCCCTTCAGGTTCTTCCCACTTTTGCTGGCTGATTGTTTTCTGTTTTTGTTGCTGTTGGTGTTGGCCTGGTATTTCCATCACCTCTGCTTTATTTATTTATTCCCTTGAAGTCCTATCTGTTATGCTTTTTGTGCCAGCTTGATGCTTTTCACTTGCATATCTTCCAGTTTTTTGGAAATCAGACATATATCATTGGCGAAGTCCAGATCCCCCATGTTTTTTGTGTGAGTTTATTTTATTCCTGTTTACTCATTGCCTGTTGTCTGTCACATTATCCAGTCTACTGCAATCAGGAAGATCTTTGGCAATAGTAGACACCTTTGCCTCACTCCCTTCCCCACTTGGAATTTAGCTGTATATAGTAGAAACCAAATTGCTTTCCTCAGTCCACATCAAAACACATCGCTTCGGGTCACTACAAACTAGAATGAACTGGAGGTGGTGAATTGTCTCAATCTATCAAACCATCCACATCTTCTATGTCAAGGATTCCTAATCAACAAAATCACCAATGGTCATCATTAAATGAAGGCTTCCCTTCAGATACTGTGGTAACACACAGTACAGATATTCCCCGTGAGTTCTCTTGCAAAATAATTCATTTTCTTGCAGGGTCGACAAGTGAAATACCAATCAGCATTACGGTATGTGAGGCAGTGTTTTTGCATATGCCGACAAATCACATCCTCGGAGATATTTTCCTCTCGATTGTTCCACAACAGTTTGTTGGAAACCCATCAGAAATGTGTTTTTGTTTGTGCAGTTATCAATGAATACTCCTGGATGAATGATGAAACCAGTACACAATCCAGTAGCGCGACACCTTATCTAACATCTCTGTATAGTGTCAATTTCATTGTAGGAATGAATACAAAATCTGTTTGCATATCTCTCCTATCGACCGTATCAACACGATATCCTCAATTGAAATAAACGAGCAACAGGCTATTTCATCTTAGAATGAATCGCTCGGTCATCAAATAATTCGTTCTCACTTCTTAGCAGAGCTATTTAGTCCATCACCTCACTATGGATGTGTCGAGACAAAGTTCATTTACACGTAAACCGATTGCTTTCCAGATAGAATGTGCAAGCTTCTGTATTCTTACTGGTGTTCATTGAATATACTTGCAGCAGATATTTATGATTATGAATGCAAGGAGGGGAATAATTGTCGAGGTTTTGGGAAGTGGAGAATGTAAACAACACCAGTGACAGTTTGAGGGAGATAAGGAATAGCTGTCTCACTGTTACACAAACCTTCACCATAAGTACAGGCACGTTTCACTCTTTCACATTTGTACTGCGGGTTCTGAGTCTATAATTTCTGCGAGACAGTTAATATCATCTTGTAAGCATATGCAAATCAACACTTAAACTATTTCATTTACAAGAATAGTTGGTCAAAGACTACCTCTTATATGTAGTGCCAACATCGGTTGCATCGAAATCAGAAAGTGGTCGTCTTGGGAATATTCCCTTATTTTGTAAAGGAATATGTTCCATCCCTTCTTGGTTTGAAGGCAATTAGATTGCTGAGTGTTATAGTGACACCTTCTCCCTGAGTTATTCAACCAATATGTGATCGCAATTACTTTCTTCCGTTCAAATTTTGTAGGCGGATTCCAACTTGAGATATAAGTTATATCTATTTTCCCACTCGCTCACCGATTCCGCACTCTCAGTGATTCGAAATTAACCAAGACATGTTGATGTGAGCTGATTACACGAATTGTGTGACACTTAATCTCCTTATTCGACTTCAACATAACGGGCTAGCAGAAAATTCAGTACGAAGATCAATGAGTGTCACAGTGAGTCCTTTGAAGCTGGAGTGACGAGAAGATAACTTCCTACTTCAATATCTCTATTCGGATTCTCAAATACAAATAACAATGAAAGTCATGCTAAGCTAATCAAATCCTGAATTCTCCGAAGCTACCTAGTGTCTATGAGTTCTGGTGAAAATTATTTTCGTAGGAATGATCAAGGATCCTATGTGGTAATCATACTACAAGAAATGTGAAGTCGAAAATTTTGTGAGCTCGGTAACAGAAGAAATATCATGATGGAAATTCAAAATCATGAAATCATATAGTCAGAGTATGTTATAGCAAATACGGTTAATTATTCACAGGCATTAGTTGTTACTTGGTTACCCAGTTCAAGTCATTGTGGAAACCGTGGCGTCCGAGATATTGTGAGATTCGGAAGTTCATTCACTCGGATTACTGTGGTTCATTCGTTAATTCCTACCACGCTTGTATTGTTATTCCAGGCGATCATAAATGATAAATACAAATAGTCCTAACGCAAAATTGTCACACACGTCTCTGTGAGAGATTTTCAGTCGTGAATGAATTCTTGATGTCCTTTTTACTGAAAATGCTTCTCAGTTGGGCTGCTATCACCTGTACACAGCACTGCGTCATCCTAAATTCAATGGGCAGGCAGGAAATTCCGTACGATCAATAATGAGTGCCAGTGTTTAGAATGTATACATAACTTCTTACTTCAATAACACAGTGCTAGCATCAAAGCATCCGTGAAATTTCTACAGTAGATATGTGAAACCAACGAGCAGAATGTCGTCATCGTCAATTTTTTGAATAGACGATGATTAGACGGTGGTCACACCCATACATCCTCAGAATCAATCGGTGATATCCGATTATTCTGATTATCAGGTTGAATTATCATTTGACCAAATAGTTAGTATTTGTAATCCAGGAAATTAGAAATAAACAAGGAGCTGAATGACCAGATCTCTTGACTTAGTCAAGTCCATTATCACTCACATAGAATGTTAAATTAAGGTTATGACATTCTTATAAATTTGATGAATTCACCATCAGCGCTGCATTTCCGACACAAAGAATGATTACATGAGATTGGCGAAATTTTACAGATATTCGATCGAAGTGTTAATCATTTATCTACCTGAGTATACACATGACAAGCTGCCAACAAACATTGTGGTGTTGGAATGTATGAATGATATAAGCGTATTTTCGGTATACTCTCACATGAAACAGTTACCAAGATAATTCATATTCTTCAAAGCGTAATGACAGCTCTGTATTCCGATGAATAAATTTGACATCTAAACTTATACTTTCAACGCTTTATGATGCTCACAGGCATCCATTGATTAAAATATTCCAGTGATGATAACTATAGTACATCATTTGGTGTATGATTGTCAGTCAGATGTCATCAGGCTTCACACCTGCACAGGTCAAAACTAACGCTATCAATTCACAGTATCCTTTTCACGCCAGACTGAATGAGCACCCTTTCAAAATATCAAAATTACAACAGGGGGGCTATATTCAAGATATCAGTTTCTGCATGTGATGGATAGTTCTGCTGCTCATATGTGTGTGCATTTGCATAAATAAATGTCCAAATAGACGGTGATTAGAAAGTAATTAAATTTTTGTCTTGGCGGGTGATGCATCTGAAGTGACGTTCACTGGAACGTGGAAACAGGACTTACCTACCTCACTTTTATTCTGGTGAATAATATTTTCCGGAATTAACACAACCAGTAAATTAACCTAGACTGGCCAGAAAAATATTGGTTGATTTCAATCTACAAAATTCACAGCCTCATATCCTCGAACAATTCCAAATTCGTCAAAATATTACGCATTCAGTTAATGTGATCCCGTCCATAACGGATATTGGAGATGCTTATTAATCTGAAAATGTTTGTTTCAACTACAATAAACCTTGAATATTTTACTTATTTGGGCTGTCATTCCTCTGTTTACCGTTGTTGTGGCAGTTGTTCGTCGTTGCTAAGTAATTGCTCCATGGTTTCTTTTGCTAGGTTTTGTCCGATGGTTGTATATAATGCTGTCAAGTCGAATGATACCATTATTTCTTGTTCATCTATTTGGATGCCTCTGATTTTCTCTAGGAATCGGATAGCAGAGTTGATGGAGTGATCGCAACTACGGACATCAATTCGACTGGGACAACGTTCAAATATTAGACAGAGGAAATAACAAGAATGCTAGAGAATTTTTAGAAGCTTGGCTGATATTCCAGTGAATCATCAATCAATAGACACATCGAGATAGACAAAATTTATCAACCAATAAGAAAGAAACTTCACACACAAAGGGTCAAAGTTCAAGTCAAAGAAACAACCGGTTCCAATACAAGTAACCTAGAAGGTGTGAAAACACACACAAACAACCCATCACGTCCAAGGTCACCAGGAGAGATGATTAATAAACTCGTGGAGAAATCTAAAAGCTCACTTCAAATTGAAGTATGCGCTGAGGATGTCACCCAGTAAGGTGATGAAAGCTTCGCGAACTAACCATCCAGCTCAGAGAACAAAACCACATCAAAAAGATTGGTGTGATGGTTTACTTTCTGATATGTCTGTAGTTGCATGCCTTTTTATTGGTAATGATACTTTCAGTGAATGTTTCCCTTCTCGTTGTTTCAATGACTTGTTCTTTTCCCTCAATTTCTTCATCAGCTAGGATGGATGTAGCAAGAGGAGATAACTGTGATCAGTTTAAACCACCAGGAAGCATAGAAGGTAATCCGTTTTGGACAACTCACATATGTATTATATTCTGTAAGATCACTGACTTGGAAGATGCTGGAAATGAGTTTCCGAAATTCATCGGGTTAATTTTCGAAGGTCAAATCTATTCTCATATCACACTCATTCACATAATACATCTTGCTTTCAATCTGTTAGTGTTGTCAGTGAATGGGACGTTACAATATCAATATTAAGTGCACAACCAGAAGGCTCTTCTTTTACATTTGCTATCACACATCACATCTGTAGGGTGAAATGACGTGGATTCTGAAGTCTGTGACATTGTCTGATGTAGTTGAGACTGCAGTTCATGTAATTTAAACACTCCTGTAAATTGTCATATAAGATAGAGTTGTCAGCCCACCGATGACGAGGAAGTCGAAATTATTTGATTTCAACACATGATAAGAAATAATGAGCACATGTAAGCGTTTCTCGAAGGTGTTTTGACTGTCTTCAAAGAGGTTGTATGATCAGCATTCGATTGAATGATCACATAGACTGGCTAGTCATCTGCTTAAACACACTGAACCAAACCACAAGATATTTCACAGTATTCTGCATGATCACCTTTCACTATTTGATTCTGTGACATTGATTTTAAAAATAAAGGCATGATCATCCAAATTTCAGATATTCAGAAATTGAAGGATGCAGTAGAAGCTTCATATGTTGAAAGAAGGGTGTATGGCCTATACATCTGTAAGTGTAATCTGTTTTGTCCATGGGTTTTACACACTCTATTTATGTATTAATATCTAATCACAGAAACAAAGCACAAAAGATTCCGCTCATAAGCCTTTAGGATTACGTGAACATTGTTCGCTTGACAATGGTTATGTATTTATAACTGAAATCAGTAATACATTTGTCTTGAAATATCGAGGTTTCCAGACAACTGTGCATTAATTAGTAGCCGGTGCACAACATTTGCTTGTATATAGGTGTATTCAGTGAAGAATGTCCACTGATCACAGAAACTAGCATAGGCTGAGAAGTACATTAAGGGATCAATGCTCAGACGGCAATCATCAGTATGCAAAGGCGAAAGTTAAGGTACACAGTGGCTGAAGCACATGCTTACTCAGAGTGGAAATGTTAGGAAGGAACCAGATCAGTATTCGTGTTTGCGCAAAATGTAGTTAAATTATGTGACAGAGATAAAAGGAATTTAGTAGCGGAGAAAATTCCCGATGTGTTCACGTGTGTGCTATTACGCGTCAGGTAGATAAATCAATACATTTGTGAAAATCAAAAGCAACAATGACAACGATGGTTTATCGTTATCGCAACGAAGGTTTTGGAATAACCGCTGCCTCCCAGTTTATTACCAGTGACTTACTTACACATGAGTGTTTCACAATAGAGGCAGTGTTGACAGATTGAGCAAGAAATGTCCTGCATCAAACATCTTCTAGACAAAGGAAATTATCCAATGCATTTAATTACTCCAGGCTTTGTCAGATCCTGTCAAATGTAGGACAAGGAGTCTACGCATGAATAAAGCTGATGAATAAAGCTTGCTTTTTTG
Organism: Trichobilharzia regenti; assembly: GCA_944472135.2. Lineage (NCBI taxonomy): Eukaryota > Metazoa > Platyhelminthes > Trematoda > Strigeidida > Schistosomatidae > Trichobilharzia > Trichobilharzia regenti. The sequence continues at coordinate 134,108 of CALYDD020000394.1, read as the reverse complement.
ACTAATATGTCACTTTTACATTGCTCTTTTTTTCAAGTGCTCAGAAAAATTCACAAGACTGCCATCGAGAGGTTGGAAAGTAAGATTAACCTACTATCTAATACGAACTCCGCACATTTGATTCTTGAAAATCGACTGATGAGAGAAACTGACATCCTGCCTACATAGATAAATATGTTTAACTGAAATTTGTATGTTGAACAACAGAGACAGGGTTTGTGTGATCATCGCTGGATCACCAATTTACTCATGTCATATCATATCATCTGAAATCACATTTAGTATTTTGAAGGCAATCATGCAGTGTATCACAGACTTCACATTCAACAAAACCCAATCGACTACTTCTTCTCGAGTGAAGACCAGTTGTGGTCAAGTAGATTTGAACCACGTCAGAAATTCCCAATACACCATCATTCACACCCACAGCCACAGAGACACACGCACATTAGCGCGAATAAATGCGTTTAAGATATCTGAAATATGCGATTGGATGAAGTTGACTGCACTCACTGACTATCTGTCATTCTGGGTGAGGAATGACGTGTCTTCTTCAAGTCAAATTATTCACACCGATAGTGAATACTGGTCGATTCATTCGTGTTTCTCCCTTTACTCATAACATTCAGCGTTTCTTGCTCTTTCATGAAGTCAATAATGCTCACCATCTTTCATTTTTTCAACAGGAGCGGGAAGAGAAAACTAGAAGAGAATATGAATTTCTTCCTCACGCTAGACCGTGAAACGTGTCTTCTGGACATTATTGAAATGTACTGCTGTGCAGTGGATTTCATGAACACTTTTAATTAAATAATTCACTTTCTTTATAATGTTAACTGTCTGTCTTCTAAATACATTTTATTCACGCAAATATTTAACTTATTCCTACTGGTCAGATGGATTCGGTGTTCTCATTCTGAGTCATTAGCACACCAATCGAAGCTAACTTATTTACATTAAACCTGGATTTTATATAATTCAACTTTTCAATTCATCAGTTGGTGGGATTTTTAATTGACAACAGTATCATCGAGATCAGCCAAATTCACCTTATGTCATGAGGAGCGTCAGCGCTGCTCATTGGCCTCCTGGAAGGTTATATTTAATATGGAAGAATTGAAATTCCATGCATTTGAACACGATGTGATCGAATAGGCCACCATTCAACCTGATTTCGCCACCTCATCAATAGGAATGCAAACATTTGACAGTACTGATCTTAGCCGCATCATTGAGGTAGCATAGTGATGGATCGAATCGCTGATCCCAGTTGCGTCAGTTACGTATTCACTAATCTCCAGATTTCTGTAATTTAAAGTCATAACACTAACAGCAGGATGACGAGATAATATTTTCACTGATAGATATTGTCTGCATTGTGAAATAAACATCCTATTTTGAAATTCGAATAGGGAAATGAGGAAAATCAGAGGGAGTGATTCAGCAAAGTGTCTCTTTTCAAACAGTTGATCATCAAGCCGCACCCTGTCATACATATATCTTACATGCATTCACATTTGGCTTATTTCATGAATAACACTACATTGCGATGTGGCCTAATTTGAGTCAAGCGTAAGAAACTTAGCTTCCCAGCAGTTTGTTTCCTCTCTTCGACGGTCATTTATTTGGTTTCAGCTCATTTCACCAAGCAAAGAGAAACTTCACACAAGATGCTACCTTTAGGTTTTCCTTGAATACTGTCAGGTCGCCTTGCAATGTACTACTGAACTACAATAAAAGGAGACACAGGATACCCACTCCCTGCAGACTTCTCTTAGTTGATGTCCGCGTTGCGCCCAACGAACATTCCGAAAAGTGCTTAGGGCAATCGCACTCTCCCCTCTACAAACCACACTAGGTCTTCGGATTCTAGCACTTTACTGGCCACCAAAATTCAACCAGCAACATCAACCCATTTCGCCCGCATTTTGATTGCTAGTCTGCTGAAAATTCGTTCTAGATTTATGAGACAGTCCAGATAAGAAAAGCATCTGATGCTCTCCAGCATGATATGGGCGTAACGGAATCTTGAATCAAAATGAGGAAGAAAATTTCAGTCAAACTAACGGCTTCAGAACCTCTTATAATTTTTCCAGAACTTGAACGAGCATTTGCATATTCTTGTCCAAATGAATCATTCAGTATCTGCATGGCTATTTCATTACTGACGTCTGGAGGAAATGCTACACGTGCTTCAACAGCCTCTCTTGTCTTTCCACAATAAGATGTAGAAGATAAGTCAAACTCTTTTCCATCTCAGGCAATTAACTCTCAACTGCTTTTCAAAACTGGCTGGAAGACATTCAACATTCACTAGTATTGCCATCAAAGTGTTTAATTTCGTGAACATTAGCATGCACATATTACTAACAATGGCGCCCAGAGATTCCTTCAATTCTGACGCGAACTCGCCTCTCATCTCAGGCTTATAAGTGACTGCATTCTACCCCATTTGTGTTGTTGCCTTGTTTCCTGTGATTCGGTCATTGTGAAATGCAACTATTAATAACTGTAAATAACTGAATAATCTTGAGAAGTTTTCTGTCCACCATTCGTCGTGGGAAATCGCCAATTACCTGGAATGCTTGGATACCTGTTGTGTGTCGAATAAAGATCGTGATGTCAAACTTTCAGCTCATTTCATTATTGAGATTGGCCTGGATTCGTAACGTCTTCTGTAACTCTCGTGTTTCAATATGAATCAATTTATCTGCAAAATGATGAGCTCCGTCGACTCCTTATACATGAAATCTATGGCACTTCTTTTGAAACAAGAGAGACGTCTGAGTTCAAAAAACACGCTCCTGCCCACAAGTGATACATTCGAAATTTTATTCAACAGCTTCTGATACCAGCTTCAAGCGAGAATTTGTTGATAACATACGAACTGAACCACGCAATCGTCTAATTGATGGTATTATCATTCGGAAACTAGGTAAAGTGCTGGTTCTTATTCCTTCCTCCACTTTCCGAACTGCTAACGATTTATGTATTACATATGGCGAAGTCAACATTGAATACCCAGCTCACAACACACCAATGACTGATGTACTGCTGTCTGTGGTTGTTAATGCAAGTCTTCATGAATCGAAATTCAATCTGTCATCGACAACTGATAGATTGCAGAAAAAAGGCAAAAATATTGAACCATGTTTAGCATATGAGAGATTCATCCACGAAGCACTTGTCGTTTTCAAGATACGAGATTAGCCAAATGAAGTCTCCTTTCCGGAGTTCGAGCGCTTGCGTTTCTCAGATTTCGCATGATTCTCTCAATTTCAAGGTGATATGCAGTCAATTACTCTCCCAATATTCCACAGTATTCATTGTAGCCTGATGAAAACCTTTATCACAAGTTCAGGAAAGTTTCAGTGTCTCATGACTGATACTGAGAGTTCTGAGTCTATAATTTCTTTGAATGATTTAAACACGCTTCGTGAGTATGACTGAGTAAAACCCATATCCGGTTGAATTACAGCTGTTACTGGTCATCAACCTCTTATTGGTACTGCTATCATTGATTATATTGAAATTTTCCTTACCTAGACAACGAATACGCTCCACCATTTTTGTGATTTAAGGCTGCTAGTTTGCTAAATGTCCAAATGTCACTATGCCTGAGTTATTCAGCGAATCTTTGTTCCGAATTACTTCTCGAATGTTTAAAATATGTGGGGGGGGCAGGGAAATATTGTGTTTTTCTAGCGCGGCAAAATTTAAACTTTCGATTCAGGCTAGATAATACGAAAGGAGACTTGCAAATCCACCTTTCTCCCATGAATGCATGAAAACTAAATTAATTTCACTTAATACTGATATAAATTTGCACAGCAGTAAGTGATAATGAAATACAACTGGCCTGAAGAAAAAGTGGTCGACTTCATTATGTTATCAGCCAGGGACAGTTGCCTTAAGAAAACAAGTTACTCACTAGATGTACATTTTATTACTCCTAACGTGGTGTTTTCATGTTACTCAAAAATACTGCGCGAGTGTTTTTGGGTGTATTAGTTGGTTAATATGACATCGTCCAGCAATCTATTGTAGTTCCCTACATATCTAAATGATATGGGCTTTAACCAAAGTGGTTATCAGTGAGCGCTGTAAGTTGGGTTGTTTCAGCGTGGCGGATGCGTCCGACTATTCATTTTATGCAAGGATTGAACTTTAGGCCTATTGCGTCATTGAAACAACGATCTGCTAGTCATAACGACTAAGCATAGTTCGATATTTGACGATAAATATAAACAACCAGGAGATTTGAAAATAGTCAAGACAAATATAAATCAAGAAGTGATTGATCATTTTAGAAATTATTGCCTGAGAACCCTCGTCTTGCAACAGTATTTCGAATCCAGCTTTAGAATGTGTACGGCTTTTGTGCTATACCGTCCTCTCAGGATGAAATAATTATTCAATTATGGGTTTGTAAGGATTCGATTGATTGGGTACAGGATTTTATCATCAGTTAGAGAACCATTGAAATACCTGTGAATTAGAAGCATATAAGAATAAGCGTCACATTTGTCAATGCAAATTTAACCTTGGCTGAGCAAAATTTAGGTGGTCGACCCCAGAATATATCGGTTTCCCAAATGCATAGGGAAATAAGTCTCCGCTAAAGCTTATGTAACAAACTGCATTCATCAGTTATTCTGATATGTATACTTAGTGAAACCATTATCACTGTGTTGCGGTGAGCGGACCGCGAACACTTCCTGAAAAGACACCGTGATCTGCTATGTGGATCACGGTACCATCCTTCAAAAGAATCTATCACTCTGTATTACTTGTATTATTTTGTAGATGTGGAACAAGTAATTCACACAAGAACTGAATTGATGGATCAGAGTTTCATGTACAAAGAAGACTTTCAAATTGTTTTACATAATTTGAAACCGCTGTGACAGCTGGCCATAAAGATACCTGAGAACTAGCCACTTTACAAACAACAAATGATGTTACAAACAGCAAAAGTGTATTCCGAGTACACTTCCACGCAACAGTCAGAAATGCCTCTCCGGTGGATAACTGTGAATCTAGAGGATTCTTCAAAATGATGCAAAGATGAATTTCATTATATTTCAAGGCTTAATAAAAGTCGAGGAATCGCACTGAACGCTTGTTGTTTTCCCATACTGCCGTTTTGCCTAACTACCACTTGAATATGTACGCTGTTGCAATACACAACTGACACTGTTGAGCTTCTCTTTGTTTACCTGTCACCTTCACCACATTCCAACTTATCTACGAAATCCACAAGTCACACAATGACGAATAACACTCAATCATCTCTAAGTGCTGTTTATTCGAATAAGTAAACTACAATGAATTTCAGCTATTCAAATGTTTCATTGCTTACTCTGTCTCACATATCTCCACAGATTTCGACATATGACAGGAAGAATTATCAAGTATGCTGGCCATGCCCAGTATCATATTTGGGTGTGAAGACAGTCCAATTCACCTATTCAGTCATGAGATACTTTAAAGACGGATTGGATTTGCCGATTATCAAGAAGCATTCGATTTATATACGTAACGGCGACCTCAGTATAGTCACTTTTGGATAAAGTACTGAAAAATCCAGTTCTCAGCATCACCTTCTTCATTCAAAAACAGACACATATTCGTAACAAGTGCATAAGCGTGCAAAGAACGACACTTTGTTGCTTTATCCTCATTCAGACGACGAAACTGTGAATAGGACTTCAAGGTACACGTCAGCACAGAATTGACTGCCTGAGAATTGCGAACAAATGCAAATAGAGGCTTCAAAATAAGAAAATGCTTCCGTTTGTATGAAATTTCACCTTGAATAAAGGGTTTGTTAGTTTACTTAATATTTCGTCCAGAAAACTGTTTCGAGACAGAGAACGCTCTTGCTTATTGTCAGAATTTATAAATACAGACCCAGCCGACTCAAAAGTGTGAAATGAAACTCTTGATGAGTCATCTCTAGGACGCGTTCATAAAATAATTGGAAATGTCTTACTAAGTAGCACTGAATCGCAGTCTAATAATAAACAGAGAAAATAACCATGAAATAAATAACCCTAATGAATTCGGAATCAAATATTGTTGGATTAGTTTTACGAAGAGTACAGTAAATTCATTGAAAACCGTTTCCTGTATTGCTGTTTTAGTTCACGCTATGAAAACATCATTGCAATAGTTCTTATTAACCATTACGTCTCAGTTGCAGTTAACGAGAGCATGACGGAGCTCAGTTATCAGTCAAGCTGAATGAGGCAATGTGAGACGCTAGTCATCTTCGAGCTGTTTATATATGGAGTTCAAGTTACACGATGAGCATTCAAAATCATTCTTCTGAAGCGGTCACGAGAAATATGAGAGAACGTTTTCCATAAAATGTGGTTTCCGAATTGTGTTATCTGGTGAGCAGGAAAAATATGCGAGAAAGTATTCAGTGACGTTTAACAAGAATTTGGAACCTTGCAAACGGTTAGAGCTGTGTCACATTGAAGTGTTTATATGAGTGGATAAAAATGATCAATTCACTTTATTGACATACTCAGCTGATTATTCAAAAGTTGCTTTCAAAAGAGTCACACTTGAAAGGAGGGATTATCAAATTGCAGTTATACTTGTTTTGTTTGCTCACAAGAGCGATTATATTAATCCGCTTAACAAGGAAGTTCTCTGACACCTTGTAGTCACAGTCGAAGAACAAAAACACAAGATCTGTGGACGACAGTGACAGCAGGCGAACCAAACAGATGACATGTAGTCGAATTTACACTTCTCCAAAGAACAAACAACATCTAGAGAAATATGTGATATTCCTTGCGTCTCAATTTCTAATGGCTGATAATTCCATCATCATTACTCATGAAACTTTCGGTATTAACTTCAATAGGAATTACATCAAAGCTGTACACATTTTCAGCTTTAATTACGTTTCAACTAACGGAATCTGACTTAAATGTGAAGGCAGTCATTAGACAGTTTTAAGGGTTTAGGTGATGGTATACTTCTAATGGACAAACGCGATTATGTTGAAAAAATGGAAGGTATTTTGAGTGATCAGTCTAAATTCCAATCTCTTGGTGTTTTCAAAGACCTCAATGTAAGAGCTGAGAAACTAATGACCGACTCCCTCAAATAACTGAACCAAATAGGAGTAGTATCATCCACTACGTATGAGTTCATGAAACCTACGGGTACCAATACTCCACGACTTTACGGTCTACCAAAAGTTCACAAACCGGGTCTTCCTCTTCGCCCTGTTTTAGATATGTATAACTCTCCATTTCACGGAACAGCGAAGTGGTTAGTTAAGATTCTGGGTACTTTGCACAGAGAAATCGTGCAACATCGAATTAGTGATGTCTTTGACTTTATTTCTAAAACATCCGAGACTAATGTGAGGTATAAACGCATGTTATCCATGGATGTATCATCACTATTCGCTAACGTACCGCTTATGGAAACAGTTGATATTATATTTGTCAAGAAATCACCGATAAGCAATTAGACTTAGGAATCCCCTTGTGTAGCCTCAGAGAATTACTTCTTAAATGCACAATGAATGTTCACTTTGTCTTCAATAATTCATACTATCGACAAGTAGATGGAATAGCTATGGGTAGTTCACCATTAGGCCCAATATTTGCTGACTTCTTTACCACAAAACTTGAAAACGGGAAATTGAAGGACATCATCAATGAGTTGGATATGTATTACCGATAAGTCGATGATACATCTATCTTAGCTGATGAGAATGTTAACATAGACGAATTGTTCCTGAAATTCAACAACATCCACCCTTCGCTTACCTTTACTTGTGAAGAGGAGCAGGAGAATAAACTACATTAACTGGATATCTTGTTAATTAGGAGAGAAGACGGGTCACTTGGGAGAAGTGTGTACAGCAAAAGCACATTCACTGGGCAATACACACACTTCCTTAGTTACGTGCCCATTAATTATAAAAGGAAGGTTGTAAAATGTCTCGCGAGCAGAGCAAGGAAGATATGTACGGATGACCTCTTACAAAAGGAATTTGAATATATTCCCGATTCCTTGACGGAGATAGGTTATCCGAGTAGTTTCATAAAGAAACATATGAAAACATCAGAGAAAAAAACCTGAGACTCTGACTGCACATAAGAAACCTCTATTTATTAAGTTACAATTTAATGGTAACTTATCAAGTGAGATTCTGTTCCAAAGACTTTCAAGGAGTATACGTAGAACATTTTTACGCAGCACACCTATGTTTGCCATTCTCTAGCCGACGAATGATTGGGATGCAAACGAAGGATAAGCTTGATAGTTTTGCCACATCTATGTGTATTTATCAATTCAACTGCACCTGCGGTGACAGTTATATTGGGCGTACTACTAGACAGCTTAGCCAACGTGTTAGTGAACATCTCCCATCGTGGTTTGGCAAAGGACAGACAAAAACAATCCGTAGCTCAATTCTGTCACATTTAATTGATAGTGGTCATGTAGTCGATAAAACGAAAGCCTTCAAAGTAATTCATCGTATCCCACCGAATCTTTCTAATAGACTTCGTATTCGTCTACTGCACACAGCTGACGCGATAGGCATTCGAACTACTAAACCTAAACTATGCATTCAAAAGAAGTTCGTACAGCCAGTATCCCTCCCGTGGCCTAATAAGACATAACCAACTAAAGATTTCTACACCACCCCTTATTTATATTTCCAACCCTTTCTTATCATCCCTTAATCTTATCTTCATTATAAACGTGTTTCATTTCCTTCCCTTACATTCCAACATTACGTAATCGGTTCATTGCTTGTTTTTACTAGCCTTTATCGACTACTTCCACCTGAACATTTGTTTGATTGTCTAATCATACTGTTTTTCATTATTCGTGTTACCACAGATTGCCTCACTTTTTCATTCTTATTATTGATAAGACCATTATTAATATTATCATTACTACTATTATGACTGATTGCACAATTTATATTCACCATCGTATTATCCTATAGACAAAACACCATGATTGGTTCATATTTGAATTTTATTTGTAAACTTATGTAGTGATATTAGAGTTAAGCCTGATGAGATCTAATAGAAAACAACAATATGTTGTTCTAAAATTTAAGGGTTATTGTTACTGATTTGCTGAGATCCGAATGCACAAAACTCCAAGTGGTTTACTTATCATCCATAGAGGATCCTCATTTCTGTTGAGACTATGTTAAGCGGACTCAAGTTATTCTAAACTGGCTTTCCCTTCATACAATAAATGTCTCTTTGAGATGAGGGAGTGAAAATCGTGCATTTTTTCCAACAGTGTACACACGACATCAATAAACAGTATGCTTGAAAGATCAGCTTAGTGATGGGAAACAGGAATGACAGCTCAAGTATGTGAAATATTCAAACAATATGAAAATGCAATTCAACTGAAACAAGCATGTTTAGATTTAGAAGCATCTCAAATGTCCTTTATGAGCGGGATCGACCGTAACTTAAACTATAATATTTTCATGAATTTGGAAGGCGCCAAGGATATGGGGCTGTGCAGTATGTAGAATGAAACCAACCAACATCTCTCCTGGTAAAGGTAACACCATCAGGGTACTTATCTAGTTTTGATTGCCTTATAGAGCACGTAGTGCTGTATAGTGTCACCAGATTGGCTGCAAAGAAGTATCTCTTTATTGCTCCCTTTATCCTCTTTTAATCTGTTTCTCCTTTGTATGGGAGGCTTATAAACACTTTCTTCTTTTCAACTGTTGGAGACTTCTCTTTCTCATCTCTTTCTTTGCTGTACTTTAGGATAAATCCTTTTGGATACCCGTTTTCCTTAAGGCATTTTTCGACAAAGCTTAATTATTCTTCTACCTTGTTAGGCGAACATAACTTTCTGACCCTGTCGTACAGTAATCTTACTAATCCCCTCCTATAGCTCATAGGGCAGAAGCTGTTGTAATGAAGGTATTGTCCGGTCCAAGTTTATTTCCTGTAGATGGATTTTTCGACCGTTCCATCCTTTCTTCTTCTTACATTTAGGTCCAGGAAATTGAACCCATCGTTGTGTTTGTATTTCATGATGAATTTATTGTTTGGGTGGACCTCATTTAGGCGGTCAATTAATACGGATGCATGACTCATGTCATTACAAACAACAAAAGTATCATCGATGTATCGACGGTAGTATGTTGTTCCATTGATACCGTCACTCAGTCGTGTCTGTTCGAGATAGCCCATGAAGATGTCTGCTAGAATGGGTCTTTGGGATGAACCCATGGCAACCTCGTCAGTTTGTCTGTAGACTTGGTTATTGAATCTAAATTGGATGTCTTTTGTGCAAAGAATTAGTAGCCGTTTCATCTATGACTTTGGTAATGGCAATAGATGTTTTAGTTTACAAATGATATCTATTGTTTCCATCACTGGTACATTTGTAAATAAGGCAGTCACGTCGTATGACACCATCAGTTTATCTGATATGTCAACGTGATCGACTTCTTTAGAAAATTGGAAGGTGTCATTCTAGTTTTGAAATTTTTTGTCGAATTGGCTCCAATGAATCAGCTAGCCATCGGGCTAGTTTGTGGCGTGGTGTGTTTATCATTGATAATATGGACATATGGATAATAAGGGCACATTTGCCTTATGGATTTTTGGTAGACCGTACATAAATGGGAGTCGTTCACCCTTTGATTTGAGTTCATTGTACGTTTCGTTGTCAATCAGTTTCTTGACGAGTAGTTCTTTGAAGAATTTATTTACCTTGTTTTCGAATGACGTTGTTGTATCCTTCTTGGTTTTGTCCAATTGAAATTTTCCGGAGTCGTTTCGAATTGCCAACATCATATGTACATCATCATTTTTACTCATTATAACAATTCCAGAGTCTTTGTCCGGTCTAAACATACAAAGGACAGCGAATCTACTATGATTTGCTGAAGCAATTGCAATCAAACGTCACAGACCAAACTTATGCATACAGAAAGAGAGTGTGGTCAATCTCTCACTCCCTTGGTAACCATATCACTTTCATTACACTGATTAGTCATACACACTAGTGAGCTCAATTCACTAAGCAAGTTTTCAAGTTGATGAACGTTGACCTTCTTGAGTTGCCATGTTGACACTGTTTATTAGATTTTTCTGTTTTCTGTCTTCTCTCACCCCCTTTTTTCTTTTTCATTGTTTGATAGTATATAAATTGATGGTGACTTAGATTAGAATACTTATATTCCAGATGCATTCACGTTATAATGTCTTCTCTATTACCTTTCAAACAATGTAGTATGAAATGCTATTATTTATAACCATTGTAATTTCAGGTAGTTTGCAGCTGATGAGAACCTGTGAAATAGAATGATATCATTTTATACTGTAAACCTGGTCTTTCGTTCTTTATCAAAATTTCTTGAATTATAGATTTTCTTTTTATTACAGGTGGAAACTTCAGCCTCTAAATCAGCCTAATGGTTGGGCTTTGTTTCAACTTATTGCCCTCAGAACGTCTTCCCCATAATAATCTTGAACACAGCAAGAACAACAATTGTACCAGGATAATATGAGCTCATCTTTCATTATTTTGGCGATTCTTCTCAACTGGTTACAACCTGAACGTTAAAAATTATAAATTACATTAAAGATATGAACACACTTTTCCAAGATCATAAGGAGTAATTCGTTGGTAGGAAGTAAAAGTAACATTAGTCCGGAATGATTTAACTGATTAGGAGTTACAAACACTGACTATTTATAGAATAATTAGACAATTAGGCTTGGAAACAAAAAGCAGGGCTTCGTATATATATGTGTGTATAGAAACAAGGTTTAGTTAGAAAGAGCATAACAAAAAGGTAGATTACGTAACTAAAGGAAACGTCTTATCTAATAGCCAATAGAAAAAAGGACAGAAAAGAAACGAGGTAGGGTGAGCCATGTTTAGATGAGAGAGTAGAGTTTTCTGAACATGAAAAAGGTGACTTATGAAAGTTGTATATATATATATATATAACCTTGTTATCACCAGGGCAGTGCAAGATTCACCACCGTCTCTTTCTGAGTACATAGGTTTGGTTTAAGTCGTTTGATGGTAATTGCTTCAGCAAAGCGTAGCAAGCTAGGTTTCTTTCGCTTGTTGATTATTTTGAACGACTTCAGGGTGTCTACAGCATGACCAGTCTCCATCTGATGGCAAATTATCAGTCTACAGCCTGAAAGACACAATGAACAATGAAAAGAAACCTAGCTTGCTACGCTTTGCTGAAGCAATTACCATCAAACGACTTAAACCAAACCTATGTACGCAGAAAGAGACGGTGGTGAATCTTGCACTGCCCTGGTGATAACGAAAAAATTACAATTTTCATGAGTCACTTTTTTCATGCATAGAAAACTATACTCTCTCATCTAAATATGACTCACCCTACCTCGTTTCTTTTCTGTCCTTTTTTCTATTGGCTATTAGATAAGACGTTTCCTTTAGTTACGTAATCTACCTTTTTGTTATGCTCTTTCTAACTAAACCTTGTTTCTATACACACATATATATACGAAGCCCTGCTTTTTGTTTCCAAGCCTAATTGTCTAATTATTCTATAAATAGTCAGTGTTTGTAACTCCTAATCAGTTAAATCATTCCGGACTAATGTTACTTTTACTTCCTACCAACGAATTACTCCTTATGATCTTGGAAAAGTGTGTTCATATCTTTAATGTAATTTATAATTTTTAACGTTCAGGTTGTAACCAGTTGAGAAGAATCGCCAAAATAATGAAAGATGAGCTCATATTATCCTGGTACAATTGTTGTTCTTGCTGTGTTCAAGTTTGTTGCCTTCAGTCTGTCATCAGTAATAGTTGTTCAGTACTTTGAAATACTGAAATAAGATACACAAATTAATTTTATTCGAGTTTGACATGAAGGAGACTTTGTGAATAGAGAGTCATACCTTAAATGCATTCACGTAATAAAGTGTATAGGCTGAAATGGAGATTCCTTGCTGAAGCCACATGTTCCTTTCAGAATTTAAGCCGGTATCAGTAATTTGAGTATGACATCATGCGTCGAATCAAAATAGTATTACCTAAGTGAATTAAAATACGGTATATTCTTCCAACGCTCTAATTATTGTCTGTTCGATTTGTAAGTGAACACAGTTCCATGCAGTCGATTCCTCGTAGTTCCATAGACTTCATTATAACTTCGATAGTGAAATTTATATGTCGAGAGCCAATAAAGAATATTCATTTCATTTTTAAATAATGTCATTTCAAAAACACGATTCTTCAAAAAACAACCTCCCGAAGTAGATTCCACGAACATTTGACAGAAAATAATTCAAGTATCAGAAGCACACATTTATAAACTAATACAAATAATAATAATAATTCGTATGATCTCATTCTTGGAATTATTCTTTACTACTGCATAAATATCACTATAAATAATTTGACGCAAAGCTGGTTAGACACACTGCGGATACGATAAAAGTTTTCAATCTGTTCAAAATTTGTTATGTTCAGAGCTTCGCCTTCGTGTTCAATAGATTTCATCTACTATTTGAATAATTTTTCAATGACTTAATATAAATTGCAGTTTAAGAACTAAATTGACACCAGTTGACCTGAATAGCATTATAAATTGTGTCATGCTCACTAATACCTTTCCGGTTTCCATCTCAATGGTATACTTGCAGGTACATGAAAAGTAGCAATAAAAAACGAGCTCCTTTTTGTTTTTATTCAGAATTGTTTCGACTACTTACAACTCAAACAGAACCGGAAAATAAAAATTACGAAAAAATGGGGAAGCTTCTTTTTTCATGTTGACACTGAATATCATTGAAAAGACATAAATTTCACTGAAATGTTTAGCAGAAATTCAAAATAGAATTTCTAACTATGAAATGAATTTGTCAAACTGTCTTACAGAGTGAAAAAATATTAGTGGTACATTATTCAACAAAGTTTCTCACTTCAGTATCAACATTTAGTGTATACTCAAATACAGAAACGTTTCAAGATGGAGAAATAAGTTAGGGCAGAAACAGTTTGGGAGTCCTTTAATTGAACTTCTATTTCACACAAAAATTAAGGACAGTCTTATGAATGAATATTTGCTATCAAATTTTGTGAACCACGTTTTCTTGCTTAATATAAAAATGCAATACGGTTTTCATTCGATCAAACAATCAAACTACTAAGATTTGTCATTTGTGCAATGGAGTAAAGTATTTAGTCCTCATCCGTTGACATTTATTGTGCTATTCAAACAACGGCGTACTGACAAAGCGCAGTGGTTCTGTTATTTTGAATCCAATAGCACTAGACAGTTGACTTCATCATTAAGATAGTTATTTGCTTGGTTTGCCACGACTGGATGTCTTCGCGTCAATGCATAAAATGCTTGTTGCATATTATCCATCTGAAAATGACCTGGACAACATTCATACATGTCGTTTTTCATGACTGATTGAATGTAGCTAACATGCTCATCTGCTGTCCATCTTTCAGCTGAAGAAACTGTTGGGTCAGAACTCATTCATAATATAAAGACTTCATCGAGGGGAAATATTTTAGAAATTCGCTTACATCGGACGTCTATTCTCCCCATATTACACGGATAACTTGAACCATAATCAAAAGATAATCCAGAACTAATATTAACAGAAATTTTCCACTCAGTTGAAGTCATCTTAATATACGCCACAAGATAAGTGAGTAGGCACAAGTTATGTACGCACTATGTTCATGTGAGATGAAATGGGCAGACATCCAGGCATTGCTGTTCATATTGTTCAGATAGTTCTTCCAGTGATTAGACTGAATCTCATTTTCCAATAATGTTTTCGGTCACAGTGGATTGTCTTCAGTTGATGTTAATTCTAAGACTCTCGCAGACCATCCACATGGTCCAGGGTTCGATCTTATGCCGATGCACACCTAATATCTATGGTCGGCCTGCAAAATTCAGGCTACCGATGTCATATGCTGAAAATTCCATACCTGCACAAAAAGTACGGTATGGAATCAAGCTGTAATCAATATATATATATATATATAACTCTATCAATCATGAGTGTGAACGGATTAAGAAAGTTCTTTCAGCAATTTCACAACTGAAATCTAAATATCCTCGTGATATTCTCTCCAGGGAGCGAAGAAGAATCTCAGTAAAGTAAACCTATCGATGGTTTTCTGTGCTACTCCGTCAAAACTATTCAAAGTGGATGCAGAAGTTAACTTCGTTGAGCTACTTGTTTAGTTTTTTTCACTGTCCTGACTGCTACTTTCCGAGATGATTTTAACTTTATACCAGATGTTGTAACACAATGCATAATACGCACAATCATGATACTAACTCAATTTGAGTAGCTGAATTATTTACGACAAAAAATTGAGGAAATTCGACTGAATGTCATCTGATATCTAAATTCTTACTGGTAAGTTGCTATTTGAGGACAAAGTTGATACAGAAGAACATCAAACCTTTTATTCATTTCTTCCGAAGTCGCTCTCTTCTCTCCATTATATTATTCATCTCGGAATATTGAATAAAACATCATTAACCACAAAATAATTACCCAATTATTTTCATGATGATAAAGTGTTGATGACATGATCTAAATGCGGCTAAAATACTCGAATATGAAAAACTGCTTTGCAAGAGTTGATTTGCAAGGATCTGATATTTTTCAAGTCTGACAAAAGAGTGCTATCAGATACAGAACTACTAAAAACCAGGCAGTGTTGGAGAGCTGTTTCGTCATAGTTTGTGACTAATTGCAAGTACGCACTTTGATTGTAGTTTTGGATGTTAACAGTAACTTTATTTAGTTAGTTGCATATGCAACTATTCAACTGAATGTAATCACGTGAATACCCATAGCTTATATCAACTGGATAAATTAATATACGTTTCATGGGCAAAATAATTTGTAAGATATGATAAATTTAATGTGAAGCATTGCGGGATTTCACAAGGATTATAACTATCATTATTATTATACCCCTTAATTCTTAGAGGAACATAGAGCTTCATTATGGATAAGATTTTATTTTGAAAAATCACGCAGTGTTGTACAGTTATTTTTACTGATGACGTTTTGAGCACAAACTATTGCTCATATTTATATGAAGTCACTCACACAACATAGGGCTTCAGCTGCGTATCTCCATTGCCTTCGGTTTTCTGTCAACTTTTTCAACCTGCTCCAAGTCTGCCCACACGCTTTCATCTCCTCTTCACATCACCTCCTCCGAATCACCCTTGCACTAACGACCAACTCGCCGCTTCCCTTTCGGGTCCCAATCGAGCAATGCCTTGTCTAGTGATGTCACTTGATGGTTTCCTCAGAGTATGGCCAATTAATCTCCATTTCTTCCTGCCATCTGATCTTGAGTATTGAGCAAGGACAACTGTTAATGAAGGTCTGTAGTTTGTTTGAGACGCTCTTTATGACGCGCTGGCCAAGTCTCTGGTCCGTAAAGTAGCACTGACTTCAAATTGGAGTTGAAAATCCGGATCTTATTTTTTATGCTGAGTGCTGTTGACCTCCACACAGACTTGAGAGTAATGAAAGCTTGTCTTGCTTTTCCGATCCTTCCTGCTTTGATATCCTCGTCAGTTCCGCTATTAGTTGAAACGATGTTTCCTAGGTAGGTAAAGGGGATTGTTTCTTTCAGGTTCCTCCCATTTATGCTGGCTGATTGTTGTTGTTGTTGTTGTTGGCCAGGAATCTTCATCACCTCTGTTTTCTCTGTGTCCACCTGAAGTCCTATCTTTGATGCTTCTTCTGCCAGCTTGTTGCTTTTCACATGCATATCTTCCAGTTTGTGGGAAATCAGACACATGTTATCATCGGCGAAGTCCAGATCCTCCAAGTTTTTCTGAATTTGTCAGTGGTTACAATATTGCACGCCGATGAGGAAGATTAAGCCATTCAAGGTTCTTGTGGTTGGCAGCTATTTGAAAGTGGACACACAGCAGACAAAGCGAAACCAATCGAGGTGATTCGTATCAATCGATTGAATCTTCATCCTCTAAGTGTACCTGAGATGGTCAGCATTCAAACTAACATGCCCAAACTATGAATTTCGATTTCCATATGACTATTATGACTGTCTTGTCCAGTTAGAAACTAGCCAACTAACTAAACCATCACAGCTCTGAAAATACATTTTTTCCGTCTTTGGACATCTCTTCATTCAGACTTGGTTAACTTACTTGCCTGAAATCGAGGAATACGGGAAATAATTCCTGTCAAGTCACTAAACGAACATTTAAGTAAAGGAAGTTCTCTTCGTAACAAATTCTCTGAATTGTATAAACTGACAGCTTGTTTTCCTTCGTGTTTATGTAAAGTGTTTATCTGAATGGTTATTTGTGTGATTACGTCATTTATGGCTTTTGTTGTTATCACAATTCGTTCCATGTTTTCATGTATTTTAAGAGAACTTTTAATAAACCAAATATTCAGTTTGCTAATTAATTTGAAATTTAAACAGGTAGCAGTGAAATCTCTGCATAGTTACCCGTGGAAACCTAAATTATCCACATTAAAATACAGGGTGTGCCTGATTTCATATACAGTGATCAAGAAAAACAAAGAAGGTGTCCTGTGTTTAGATCACAGTTCACACATATTGAGAATTAGTCTGAAAATGTTATATTTCATAACGGCGCTCAGGGATTAGACAATAATATTTATAACAGCCATTGATAGTTCTCTATTCTATACGGTTTTATATCAACTAATGCTTCTCATACTGAATTGCGACTATGTTTCTCCATGCAAATATGTGTGCCGCACAGGGCATCAGTAACTTATCTTTATATCATCCTCCTAAGTTAAGTCCTCTTTAACAGCTTTCATGACCGCCCATATATTTTCATCTCATTCTCACACCATCTCCTACTTTGCTACCTCCGACTCACACATGACTCGTCGTTTCTCAAGCGATTTTCAATTGACAGTATGCAGACAGTTTCGACAAGAGTGTCCAATCCACCTCTGTTATCTTGGAGATGTTTATTTGGCAATAGATACTCAATTGGCTTTCTCCAAGAGCTTTTTCGCTAATCCTTCCTTGTCATTGTGGAAAGAAGGCTGCTTCTGATGAAAATTTAAAAGGCTTTGATACTCCACTGTATGCGTCAAGCCCTTCGAACAGCTGAATCTATTCTATGCAATTATCGGAAACAGAGGGTGCATTACTCCCCTCCATATGTAATAGATTTTTCAGATGTGAACGTTTCCTAGTTATCAAAATAGACGCTCATCGAGTCTCTAGCTTTCACTGATAAATTGCCTAAACGCTGCAACGGTATCCCTAACAAAGCTGTCTACACGTCAGGGTTGGAGCTGATAATTACACAAAATATCTAGCTTACTCTTCGATTTGGTAAAGAGCATTAGCCTACCAGGCGATGACAGTGAAGCTTTGCTCTGTCACATGTTTTCTATATAGTTCCAGCTATTCTCAAGAACCAGATTCCACTTCACAAATTCTCATCAAAATTATGACAGGGAATATTGATTTGGTATCTGCTTATTTAGTTTCTGTTTATCTGTCTAGTTTGTTCACGTGCGTTTTTAAGAAACTACTCAGAACAAGCATTTCTAATAAGGTTCCACGAATATATTCAAGTTCCTTCCATAATTGATTTTCTTACCCTGTTCTCAATGTATTTTACAATGTTTTCTTTTGTATGTAATGGACGCATTTTTTAGGGAAATGAATGTGCAGTCCTGTGAATTTGTTTATGCCACACATGCTTCTCAAAAGTAACACATTTACCTACCTGGTTAGCCCGAGAATGACAAATTACGAAATGTTATACTGCATCTTTCCAAAACGGAAAGAAAGCCAAGGACGGAGGCTATTAAATTTCATCACTAATTCTCAATAGTTAAGATAGATGTAACATGAATATGATGACGATAAGCATCCAACTTGTATAAGAAATCTTTTATAAATTCATTTACTAAGATTGTGAGGAAGAAGTCTACCAGAATCTCACCTTGTTTAATCTTACTGTCTAGAATCCGTAATTTCAGGATAAGGGACACATCCATATTGTTTTTGAACAGTGACTGCTTGAAAACTGTCAAGCGAACTCCTATATCGATTTACATTTCAGTGATTATCGTCTCATGTAATACACCGTCTAAACGATTTGTTCTTAGAGGCCACACAAAGTGCTGTTTAGTCATTTCTGGTTGACAGTCTCTTCTCAGAGGATATAATAGGGGAAGTGATGACTTGGATCGAAATCCAGCGAAACTATCCCCAGGTATTTAGATCACTTCGATAATCTGACCGAGAAATACTGCTGCTTGACTTGCTCTTTATATGACTACTGGTATCATTCAATCAGTGGTATTAAGTGGCACGAACTGTTAGCTACTAATATTACACCCCTTTTGAAACTACCACATTCTCTCATTACTCTAGACTTTCTTTCCCTCCCAGTAAGCTTTTTATTCACTGGATAGAAGGGACATCGACCTTCATGTGAATATTTGATAAAATCAATATTAAAATCATTTACTGTTATAAACAACAAACGAAAGAAAATAACTTCATGTTATCCTCCTCGGGTTTTTTTCCCTGCTTTGTTCAAGTTTACGAAGGGATAAAATGTGCGAACTAAATTATTTTTTCGGGGTATTTGTGGGTTCGTGCTGGCTCCATGCTTAATCTATTTATTACGTTACACACTGGAAACGAACTGGTCCGTAATAGCCTATTTGCCCATTGACTGCCTAAAAAATGTGGCATGACCTATAACATATCACTTTATTCAAGCAAAAACGGTTTGTGTGACTGGGCGATTCAGAATAGATGCCAATTCGTTTAGAGTTCTGTCATTTGAACATGTGTCTGAGACAGTCGACTGATGAGTTCAACAAATATCCTATAGTCACTGAAATCAGGCCTAATGTAACTACTATTGCAGACTTACTCAATCTGTTAACACCTTGAACAGTGCATAGTTTCTGCAGTGAACATCTGGTCAGATGGATTATTTGAAATATGTGGTCACTGTTGAATCTTTTTGCTTGTAACTTAAATATTGGTATGGTATACTAAGAAAAAGTAAACACTTTTTGAACGTGCACAACTGTTTTCAATGGATGCTTCAGGATGCTTCTTCAGGATGTGCAGTTATAAATCTATAAATTTTAGAATACAAATAGTTAGAAACGAAAACGAAAATTATGCCAGAAATTGTATTCAGATACAAGTATGTGATGCGATAATAGTCGGTAAAAAATAGTGTCAGTTGAGTGCATGTGAAATTTACATTCATCCACTTGTGTTACGTGCTGTGCTACCCTATCACAAATCACTCAGTGATCTTCTACATATCCTAGTCAACACTAGTTTTAAAGCGACGTCAACTCTGATAATATTTTTCACCCTTGGTTTAATTACTTTCATCAAGTGAACTTCAACCGAATTTGTAATGTCTCCATAAGTGTTTTATCAATACCTCTCTTGCTTAGAGATCTGCATTGATCTGGAAATCGAAGAGTGTCACTTTCAAATCTCTAGTTTCATGGGCACAGGTATTCAGAATACAACATGTCTTCTGTGTGATTGTTAGCACAAGCTAAGGTAGCTATTCCTGAACCTGCTTTCCAATAGTTCCTTATCGTGTACAATATTGATATTGCCATCATAGTTCATTTAATACTGAGTTATGCCTACATTCCTTCAACAAATCTGTAGGTCAAGTACCAGCACAACAGATAACTCAAAGACCACAACTGACTTTGACTTTCGATTCAGTCTAATAATCATAATAATGATGAATGAGTTCAAGTTGCAAACGCGAAATTAAAATTAGATCTACGCTTTTACCTGGAATGTTGGGGGGGGGATGAATTAGTCTTCACAGAAGGATAATGAATTTGTTGGGATCGGTAGGTAATTTCGTTAACTTTACTTCGTGCTGACTATATTTTCTACGATTTCTTTTTTTCAACTGTGCTTATTGCATTCTCTTTGATAGTTATCACTATGCTGTCAAATGATTAGACCTAGCGAGTGAAAAGCTTCCGTTATATACGGAATTATCCTTACTTATCAACCGATTTGGTTGCTTCTATGGAACTATTTACAAAGAGTGTACAATTAACTGGGTTCCTCATCGGCTTTCTTAACTTCATCTAGTATGGCTGTCTAAGCAAGGGACGAGCAAGATACATTCACAGCTTTGTTTTGGAACGCTACCAGTAAAAATACCGGTGTTGCAAATCGAAATGCTGCGCATACCATTACATGATAGAAAGCTACTTTTTAGTGAGTTCTTTGATGCATGAAATAATTGGCTGAGCAGATGAAGCCAATGAAAATCATATGCACTGACGCTTAAACATAGATGCCTTCTGTTTCTGGTAGCGAGTAATATCTCTGAAATCAAAGAAAACTTGTAGTGAACGGGACCGCTCGAAAGAATTATTGAAAAACTTTATTTTAATGATATCACAGTTTCAAAATGGACATATAGTGAAAAAAACTGTCACGTTTAAAAGAGAATTTCAAGATTTTACAACAGGAATAGTGAACAGCTAATACTGGGCAAGAATGTACAAAGTTTATCTATCAAGCAAACCATGAAATGTCACTGCATTCACTCAGCAATTCATGGAAATGAATTATAAAGTGTAGTTTTAGGCACAGATGATATCGATGATATCCACGATCTAAAAAGACAACAGAATAGTTCGAAAGTACTCAGAAAGGATTTAATTGACGTTGTTTTGATATGATGAATACTTAAATGAGTGTCAAAAATTGTGTATGCTATGGCAGACTCACATTCACTTTTACACCTCTTGTATTAAATTAAATAAATATTAAATCATTTTCTCACATTCTCAGGTTTATGCTCAACTCATTTGGGATCTTACTAATCCCGCATTGATTAGCCGCTTTGTATGTGTTTCACATCTGGCATTCACTTCTGTACTTGAATGTTTTCGTTAATATTGTTTTCATTATCATGTTTTAACTGAAATATAATGCCTCATTACAGTGGTTATCGGCGGAATACACTATGAAATGGATTCGAATTACGCAAAACAATTGTATTTCAGTATTTATTTGTCCTTGAAAAAGATGGCTACTGTTTCGTCATTCAAAGATTTTTTATATGAAACCTTTGTCTAGGTAATCTAGCCACCCTGCAGGGGATATGACTATTCTTGAGACCAATAAGTATCATGTATTTACTGCAAAGTTATTTATTGCTCGGAAAGCATAATTGTTAATGCAGTGAATCGATATATCCAGGGAAATATTTGGATGTCCTTTGGGATTTTGTATTTAGTCGCTTACATTTTTCCAGTCTAGTGCTAAAGCCACTAACTGATCAGCTTCTTAATGAATACTTCATAATGAATACCGAATGATGGAGAGTATCTGATAGACTGCGTCTCCATCACTGACCAGAAGTCTTCTCCATTACTTCTAAGTTCCTTTCCTTACGCTTTTAGTTTTACGCGGTTACTGACTGACAAGTATGCACTTTTCTAATACACTCACACGTTCATTCTCATAGAGTTCTGTTAACATCCAATTAAAAGAAACCCACTGTCACTCAAATGTGTAAGTTGAAGTCATCAAGGATATCCACAGAATAAATATTCACTGGAAGTTAACTTTGAGAATTGCGAGTTCGCTTTATATACTGTTGGCTCAGTCATGTCAGTAAGAACATACAGCTCAGAAAGGCAGCTAGTGTGTCACTGTCATATAGAAAGAACTTTCAGACCTCGTATACTACGGGATACAAAATATAAGGAAAAATGGATAGAGTTTCAGAGATGCGGAAGTCGACCAATGTTTTCTGTTCAATTTCTCATGTAAATCATAAAATAATATTATAAAATTCAACTATCAGACTGTTCCATAACACGACAAAATTTTGGGTAAACATTTCAGCTAACTTCAATATTTAATTAATGAACTTACTGTATCAAGGAGTATCGAGACATGTTATTTCTGAAAACGAGAAAATTATGGTCGAATACAACACAATTCCACAGGATGTCTCAAATAAAATCCTACTACCACTAGTACTTAGCAATGATGTTTGGAACACTTTATTAAAATACACAGTATGCTCACACAAGTCACTATTTACCTATTCCAAATGTTTACAATCAAAAAATTCTAACCGTATTTCACTCTTAGCTGTTTCCTTTCTGACAGGTGAGGCAATACCTTATATCGACGAAACGATATATATATATATTTATCAACGAGACTGTAAATATGCTTTATTTTCATCCATGGAATAGTTTGGGATTCAAATTTTGACTTGTATTTTTATTTAGGTTTTCCATCAGAAGGACCTGTAAGGGCGAAAGTTGACTGACGATGATCCGTAGACAAGTCTTTGATGTAATACTTGTTTAGATTGTGTAAATTCGATATAATCGTTCACTACGTAACTAGCCATATAATGATGCTGGGCTTTTGAATGTCTGGCTGATCTCTAATCCAAAGTGTTTCAGCAAAATTACATGTCTTGTGTACCTTTGGAATGTAAAATATTCTGCTAAAAGTCCTAATGTTTTAATTCAAAACTAATCAGTTCAGAGTCAGTCAGATTCAGATCCACAAGGGAATGGCAATTTGAATATTTTTATTCACCTTTTTTTCATGACGATATTTGTAGGGATGTTAGTAGGGACATTTTGGATGGTTTCAATAATTTATCGTCCTTCTTTCAGTTATCATTACTGTAATGTACATCGTGTTTGAACTTGTCTATACTTGTATTTGCAGTTTGTCTGTTTGCTAATTCTGCACCGTAATAAAATTCAAACTCTTATTACTTCTGAGCTCATTTCATTCTGACAATAACTAGTGAACATTTCTGTTTTTTTCTTAATTGACTAATTTATTAATGAAAGTTTAACGAATACTTTGAAAAACTGCTGAAGATTCAAAGAAAGTTGAATTATATTTCAATAGTTTACACACAATGATAACTGTTTTGTTATTGGTAATATTTCGAGCAAAATTTCTACTGCCCGTGTTCATACCACTTATGGAATTGTTTTATTCACACATTTATGATTTGTACCCATATATATTTAGTTCATCATTATTATAGGTATGCTGACTCAATAAAATTCACTATGGAAATAGAGAATGAAATTGGGGAACTGCTTATGTTAGATTACAAAATACAAGGAACGACAGATGGTAGCATAAAAACGACGATATATAGAAAAACCACACACTCTGGAAGATTCCTTGACAATCATTGAGCTCATCCACTCGCGGTTAATCGAGGATTAATACAAGGTCTTGCAGATAGAATACGTAGACTAACAACAACACCAGACGACCTGCGTGAAGAGATAAAGGTCCTATTCGAAATGTTACTTCACAAAACTACCGAAAAAAATTTTGAAAAGATAACATAAAAAAGGGAAAAAGGAGGGTAAGATCGGAGAATAACGAGATGGAAGAATGCAAAAAAAAACAGTCACAATACCATATAAAAATGGTACATCAGAGGCGATTCAAAGAAACCTCAAGAATATCGGCATTCGAACAACATTTAAACCGACGAATCTAATCAAAAATAAAATAAATTCGCTGAAAGATCCTATCAAAATGATGGATAAAAACAATTTGATTTATAAAATGTCTTGTGCTGACTGTCAGACTAAATATATGGGGCAGACGGCCAGATCACTTAAAATACGAGTGAACGAACATAAACGCCTAACCAAACGTCAACCAACAGGAACACAAGCCTTCAAGAATCTTGAAAAAAATTCATCGATAGCTGCACATGCATGGGACAAAAACCACAATATCAATTGGAGCAGTGTGTGTATTCTGAAAACTAACATGACCAAATGGAAAGAGAGACTTATAACAGAATCTGTATTCATTAAGGTCAAACTGGATACATGTAACAAGGGTGACTCAGTACAACTACCAACAACTTGGAATATAATTCTGAATACAAGAAAAACATGAGTGAGCAAAAAATTGATGAGCTATATATATGAGTACAAATCATAAATGTGAGAATAAAACAATTCCAACAGTGGTGTGAACACGGGCAGTAGTAATTTTGCTCGAAATATTACCAACAACAAAACAGTTATCATTGTGTGTGAACTATTGAAATATAATTATACTTTATTTGATCTAATCCAAAATGCTCAAACTTTTTACTGATATTATTGTTGAAGATTCATTCCTTCATTTCGTATTTGCAGATTATAAACCAGAACTATTTCATAATTTCATTCCAGGTTGTTCATTGGATATTGCATATAGTAAGAGAGCATCATTTACCATGTGGTGTGTATTCAGCTGACACATATGTTACTATAAACTATTACAGTGTGCAGATGTTCTGACTATATCGCGATGTCGTTGACAAATTCAAAGTTTCTAATTTAAGCAACGCAATGACGCGATGAAACGGATTCATTACGTCGTTATCTTCTTAACTGCATAAAACTTTAATGACACTTTTACTACAACTCCAGTGTATTTCAGATTATTGTAGATAATGAAGGAGGATAATTAGGAATTATCACAGTATATGCATGAATCCGATTCGACGAAACACAAAACACTGAGGTCCTTGTATACTGTAAATGGAACCGAATTTTTACTGTCTTATGTATCACTAGTGCTTTGTTTAAATTGATCCAATGGAATTCATGTAATAAACAGTGTGCATTTAAGTGAGTGAAAGGGGTTTTTTGAGGTTATATCAATTCACGGTAGAAGAAAACCAAAATTATTTCGGCGTGGAGCTTACCCTTTCCATTTGGAAGTTTAACGATTTCTATAAGGGAAAGAATTTGTATGTAGATCGAGAACAAATTATGTTCATCCTTTAAAGAGGGATGTTTCAGGGATATAATTTGAAATATCTCATCTCCCTGTCAACTAAATGAGTATGAAAGTGAAAAAATAATTTGGTTGGACAACAAGTATTAACTATTGTCATGAGTTTAGTCTTCCGTTTGCTGCAGACTGAATTCTGTCGGCTAGGTTTGTAATGCCGCCAGCATGCTAGCTGGTATTCCATTGGTCTGCACTTTAAATTGTTGTAAGATGGTTGATGGTAATGGGGAAGTAAGCTTCGAACCCACGTTTAGAGCTGATTCAGATATGTGCACCTGCAATCTCTCATCAGTGTTTTGATCAAAGTCCTACAGGTGATCTCTCCTAAACTCAAACACCTCGATGGTGATATCTGTAGTCGAACAACAGCGACATCAATGATTCCAGATAGTAGTCAACCCAAAATGAAGAGAACCATTAGGGAATTAGGCCAAATAAAGATATGAATATGTCTGATGGATTGCATTTAGGTCAGATAAGGATAAGTAGTGTAGACAGATTGTTAATAGTGAGGTCTCAATTTCTGCAATTCTGTTACAGTACTCATTATTAATTCAACGGCGACGTTAGTGAAACCCAATTTTAAAGAAAGAAGAAATCCGAAAACGAAATTCTGTTTTTATAATGCTACTCAGGCGAAAGATAGAAACTCAGTTATGCAAACAATCAACGCATACACACCATAGATTCAGAAGCAGTGGCAACAACCCAGTACAACAGAAAAGGGTTGTATACAAATAAAATCACAAGGAAACAATACAACCCTTTCACTTTGACGACAGCAGGTGTGAAATATCCCTTGACTATCCTCCAGAAAACTTAATGTCCACGACACTTTATCTCCAACACAACTGACCGACGTAAAATTGTCAAATGAAAAGAAATTAATCCTTCCGAATGCAAAAGCATCAATCTGATTAACTGTTCAAAGTCAGGTCTCATCGTCCTGCTGCTGTGAATGATGTGGTTAAACTTCACCAGAATGCCTTTTCACGCACTTTTTTAATTGAACTTATATTTCATTTTTTTTTAATGATTACTGTTTCGCTGTTTCTCAGCGCGAGTATTTTCAGCGAAAGCCTGTCTCATTAAAATGAGCCTCTGATATTCATCAGCTAAACATCAACCGACTAGTGGAAGTGTTTCATGTCACATCGCCTTTTCAGACTGTAGATTAACAAGCTTCAGTCGGTACAGTGACATGTCTTCTGGTAATGAAAGAAGTGTGGCTACAAATATCAACATGGCGGCTGATTTATAGGATGAGTTTTATGATGTTATCTAACCTTCATTCCTTTTATTATTGGCTCGGTGTATTACTGCTAAGAGTAATTCATAGTTCATGAATAATTCCCATTCGAACATTAGTAGACAGAAGACACGTAGTTCAGCGAAGAGTCTCTTTTCGGCGAATTCATTTTCATAGCTGTACAATCGCAAATATATATGGTTATTTTGTGTGTGTGTGTGTGTATACATTAAATTTGTCAAACGAAAATACAATTAGTAATTTCAGATGAATTGGATGTTGATAAGAGGATAGCAACAAAAGTGATGAGTTGTCAAAAACGATTGTTAAAGAGGAGTAAGTTCAGGTGAATTGGATGTTCATATAAGAGGATAGTAACAAAAGTGATGAGTTGTCATAAATGATTGTTAAATAAGTGTTACGTAATGGCATGAATAGTTTGATGAATGAGTTGTGCTCAAAGGGTGTACATGGAAACAAAATAATATACAGAATTACACAAGGGTTTTAAGTTCACGAGAGTGAACTTTGAAGCTAAAATAAACATCATCTGAGCGACAGAAATATACAATGATGCGTCAAAGTATACAGAAAACGAAGAGCTACTGCACTCACTCGTTGATGGAAGTCTGTCTTTTACTGTAATATGAGATGGTATATTGTTGATCCGTATGAGTTTTGAAAAGTAAATCTGCAGTGGACAACTATTATACAAACAACGTTAATGTGTTAGTCACAACCTAACGTCTCCAAAATCTCAGGAAGATTCAATACGAAGCCAGATAGAGACTCGTTGGAACTGAGAAGGTAGATTATCATATGGCTGTGACCATTATGGACTAACAACATTTAGTACTGCCTACAAATTTTCTTTCAACCTATGTTAGTGACAAATTATGTGAATATGGACTTCATAATGGAAATACTCTCAGGTTGAGAACAGAGAGTCTGCAAAGTATTTGACACATTTCTCAAAAATGATGACGCGTGATATGCATGCAGTTTGATTGTATGCAGAAAATAGGCAGAAATTGCTGAAATTAAATATTGCACATGAATTATAGAAGTGCCAATAGACTTCGATACCTGTGTTTCATTCATAATGAAACAAGTTATATCCTTAATTCACTGGAATATCTGGTATTCTGTGTTCTCCTTCAATTAACTGAATGGTCAGGTTGTTGATGAGCGTATTAGTGCATACGATTTTGAAAACTATGATGCTATGGAACAAACTGACGAATTCAAGCCAACGGACTTAACACTAACTTACATGACTTCACTAAAATAACAAAGTAAGTCAGTGAGCCCTGTTCACACTGGCATTTATAATAATGAATGTAAAGATGCTCAATACATTTTGAAGCTGAATATATGAGTAGACTATTTCAAGAACTGAAAAACAATCAAAAGCCACCATGTGTCTTCACTATTACATGAACGGAAAACAAACCAAGTGATTTCTTTGTCTGATGTCAAAAAGAGAAGCATTCTGATATAAAATCTGTTTTTACTCATAGAAGTTTTAGGCGGGCAGTTGTTCTCATCCTCAATGGGAAATTGTCACCACATTTATTAAGTGGATGATTTTTTCATGCACCCAATAGTAGTTATTCATTCGTGATGGCTTTACAGCAAATTTTGATGGCCATGACAAAGGATAGGTTATCATTTATTTAACATTATGGACTTCGAAGTGAGGATTGGAGAGAGGCAAGGCTGTCTACTATCGACAATGATCCTTCTGATTGGAGTAGATTGGATAATGCAACAGAAAACGGGCAATGAGGAAATAGAAATTAAATGGACTCACACAAAAACTTGGAGGATCTGGACTTTGCCGATGATATATGTTTGATTTCCCACAAACTGGAAGATATGCAAGTGAAAAGAAATAAGTTGGCAGAAGAAGCAACCAGAAAAGATAGGACTTCAGGTAAACATAGATAAAACAGAGGTGATGAAGATTCCTGGCCAACACCAACAGAGAAAACAATGGCAATAGACAACAATCAGCATAAATGGGAAGAACCTGAAAGAAACAACCTCCTTTATCTACATGGCAAGCATTGTTTCAACTACAGGCGGAACTGACGAGGATATCAAAGCAGGAAGGATCGGAAAAGCAAGACAAGCTTTCATTGCTCTTAAGTCTGTGTGGAAGTCAACAGCACTCACCATCAAAAATAACATCCGGATATTCAACTCCAATATGAAGTCAGTGCTACTCACTGTACGGATCAGAGACTTGGCGCGTCATAAACAGCATCTCAAACAAACTTCAGCCTTTCATTAACAGTTGTCTTCGCTCAATACCCAAGATCATATGGCTGGCCAGAAAAGATCAGCAACACGGATCTCTGGCAATGAGCGAGCTAACCAGGAGCCGATTGTGAAACAAATAGGCAGGAAGAAATGGAGATGGATTGGCCATACTCTGAGGAAACCATCAAGTGACATCGCTAGACAAGCCATTGCTTGAGTGAAACCAGGCCGAAAGGGAAGCGGCGAGTTGGTCGTCAGTGCAAGGGTGACTTGGAAGAGGTCATTTGAATAGGAGATGAAAGCATGTGGACACACGTGGAGCCGGGTGAGAACTCTAGTAGAGAACCGAACACAATGGAGACACGCGGCTGAAGCCTTATGTTCCTCTAAGAAATAAAAGGAAAATATTAATAATAACATTAGGGCCTACAAATGATTTTTGGTATATATTCCTACTTGAATTCATTCAGAGATCCAGCATACACAATACACCACATTCTCATGTCAAGTTAGAGTTTTGCATAGAATCGAGGGTTTATTTACATAAAAGCGAAACACTCTACTCACGAAAATTCCCTGATATATCATAAATGTTTTTCAAAATATTCTCACTTAAGTGAAAAGCACATAGGCACGACAAAACCTCTCAATAAGTGTCTTGAATATTAATAAAATGCAGGTAGTTTCCCATAGAATAGTAAGAAGTATAGTGGAAAGAATTTTGTAGTAATTGTAAGCCTATATAAACTGATAATTAAAAAGGTTTTCGATTACAGAAAGCTGAAATTAGATTTCCAGTGCGAACAGCCTAAAGGTTTGAATGGAAAAATTCAAAGTGAATTAGATATTTTATACTGAAACGTCATGGTTTCTGCATATTTATTTTTTGATCAAATCCACAATCCACTGGTAAATTGCAATTTGCACAGTTTGATATGGGATATGGTTCCATAATTTGTGCACCGGTCTATCCACTGGAGCCTGGTTTCTTGATTACCCTATAAGGTTTCAAGGAGATAAGATATTGTGATCTGAATACTTTCAGTTTCTGAAGAAAACTGTGGTGAAACGTCATCTTGAATTGTTCAATTTCCAAACTTATCTCTCAAGTACAAGTTTCATTTATGGAATAACAAGTTAACCCTAATAGCCAGCTGGAACTCGGGTAGTTTGGACTGATTCAGACTTCTGAGTTGAATTTAATTGGACACATCTCTGAAGAGTTCGGCCCTAAACTAGCAAAACAGTCATCCAGCGGTTAGGTAACATAAATCTACCCGGAAAACAACAGTGGTTGATATGGATGGTACACGACTATTCATTATAATCCATCAGTAGTACTTGGTTTTATAATTATTTTTATTATTGAATATAAAGATCATATTGTGTTTTTAATAAGTGTAATAAAATCTGACAAGTTTCTCACTATTTGCGAATAGCTTAAAAAATTGCCTTATTTCCGTGGACTTATTTCTTGTGTTTGTGGACCACATGATGAATTCAGTGAATAAACGTACGCATGTCATCTGAATTATTGCAAAAAAGACAGATGCATCAGACAATAATGAAAAAGAACAAAAGATAAATGCAAAATCAATATGTGTAAAAACAGTGAGACTGGAGATATGGAGTTTGCACACAAGTGATGAAATCAGAACAATGAAAGAAACGAAACTTTAAGCACAGCAGAAATGGTTAAATGCGATGTGAGAATTATTATGAATAATAAAGAGTGTAAGTGAATTTACTAAGCAGTCTTTTACTCTTATTCTCATGCGAATTTGAGCCTAGTGACAGAAATGTTCCCTTCGTAAAATAATGGTGCTTGATTCAACAGCTGGTGAGTTAACTGGTTTTGTATAGTATTCATCAAGCAAGCGACCTTTATTCGTAGCTTTCCAGCTCCCAGTGGCTGACGGAACAAATGGTTAAAAATGGATTATAAAATTACAATTATATATATATATATATATATATAAATGTGTAGAACAATTCAACAAATATGAGTGAAGTTGTCTAATTCATGTGTAAAGTAAATTTCACATTTGAAAACACTGTATGTCATTATGTCCTCCTACATCACTGCCATTCAGTTGACTAGACGAGATCATAAAACTTTATGGTTTCTGGTGAATTTATGATGAATCCACCATCAGCCTTATAAGCTGGGAATTCTATACTTCCATTGAAGTCCAAACACATTTGTATACTTCATATGAACGCTATTTACTTCAAGAGTTTTTAGCTATTTACTTTCTAAAATCAGTTGATTATATTAAGGATGAGTGTGAGGAATATTTCCATGATATTATTACCATGATGACGAATGCATCAACAGTTTGCAGTGAACATATGTCAGAAAGCTTAAGTAACCAATGATAATTCCTGTTAATTGCCTATGTGGTCAGATATTTTCTTTCAAATTATCTAATGGTCATTCAAAGTCACTGCAGAATCTCAAGCCTGAATAGAAAAATATCAATTTAGGTTTGAATTTTGGCTGGAACTGAAGTATTATTAGCAAAACCTCTACGTCCTCTATTCGCTTTATTGCTGGCGAATATTATGACTAATATTTGCATGCCTTGCACATAAAAATTATTTCAGTGCTTGTGCACAGATATCATGTGAATAGTAAACAATGCACAACTTCGTTATGCATGTGTATCACATGCTGAATTTAGCACCACAGAACGTTTCAAAATGTAAACCTACTTGCGTCAACTGAAACAGTGCAAAAACGATAGTCGATAAATACTGAAACAGACGCGAAATGTAAGAGAAAGAATGTTGAGAACAAAATAGTGATTTGTTCAAGCAGAATTCACTCTAAATTGATTTGACGGAAGGAAGTAGGTATTTAAACACGAGACCGATATTTGAAATCATTCTGTATGAAAGTCAATGTAAGCGAGAGTAAGAGCGGGTTTTGAGCGTAATTTCCATTCTTCGTGCTAGTCTAGTCTAGTCGCAGTTATATTCTCTTCAAAGAATGAAGGTGCTAAATTGTAAACCTGATGAGTTGATTCATTCTGAATAGCATCTGTCAAAGACGAACAGTAATTTGCAGCTTTACCGCGTTAAACATCATTGCCTTTGAGGGTATTTTGTATCGAAATAAACTGTTCAAAGTTATTTATTTAACGAATCATTACATTATCGCATAAAATGTAATTTACCATATGAGTAAAATAAGACATTTGTCTTTAGAAATTATAGTCCCGGTAAATTCAATATCACAATACAACAAATGCGCAAATGAAGGTAAACGATAACCAGACTGTTAAGTCATACGTCAGAAACCAAAATGCAGCAGTAATGTGAGTCCATAATTCTGCTTTAATCATTTCAGCTGTAATAATCTCATATTTTAGTTAAACTCGCTATTGTTCCTATAAAATTCCTGCCTGAATGTTTCTGCATGTCTCAAGTCCAATGTCTAGGCAGTTTCTTTCCTTTTCTCCATTCGAAAACAGGGACGTCCGAGACGTCTCTGCTATGAAGTCTGCAGTGGATATTTATTTTTGTTATTTTGTCTCGATGAAAAATAAGTCTTTAGGCTAGACCTTTAAAGTTTCGGTAGCAATGATGTTAATGCCGCCTTTCCAGACCTACTTCTGAATAAGTGAGGTTTAAGAGTGTGGCAGCTGTGAGTGGAACCCCGGACAGCGTTTCTGATTGGCGAACGTTGTTTCGCTAAACTACTGACGCTCAGCGGTGAATATGCCCTCTTTGGAAAGAGATTTTTCTTAGTGCGATTTTAATTAGCATGCTAGATTTAATATTTGAACCTAGCATAGTAAAATAGCTTGCTAGTTTTCTAGCTGGTGCCAAGACGACTAATGATTGAGGGTTGAGCGTATAGCTAGCATTCCTACACCACAGCAGCTATCAAACAGCCAAAGAAACGTCAACGCACAGTAACCATTTTAAAAATTCAAAAAACTGAAATAACAGTTGTATTCATCACTCAAATCAGAGAGGCAAAATGACTCAGACTGGTCAAATCCCTCAGGAAGCCATTCAGTCGATGCGTCTTCCATCGTTGTAATTAAGAATTCGAATGAAAAGGTGAAATTTCCGTACGATGTACGAGACTGCAAAAACTGCCCAGGTAGCCAAAGAAGTGAGAGGATATGGATTAGAAGTGCTGGGTATCTGCAGAGGCAAATAGAATGAATGTGGACTGTCAAAATTGTATACAGAACAGTCAGTAAACTACTCCGGTCGAGTCACCCAGGCGACAACCACGAGCACACTGAGGCACGAGTGGTTACAATGATTTCATCAGTGTCACCCGCAGCCCGAATGCAGTCGGAAGCAGTATCATCCAGAATGATGACAGCGTGATTCAACTCAACGCCACGCTCAGTGCTAAAAGCAATGCGGAAGAAGAGAAGAAGGATGATTTTTGAAGCAGCTGCAAACAGTGATAGAAGAAATCAGGATGTGGACATTGAAACCCTCATGAGTGACACGAATGCAGAACTGGGAGCAGATAATACGTAAAGGTCATATTCCTTCGGTGAAATCAATAAGAACACAGAACTCTGCACAGGCTTCCGTGCTTTTAATGATTTCATAACCGGAGAGAGCGTTTACAAGCACACGGATATACACGAGTTAACATAGATTTTGCCACACAAAAGCCTGACAGACTGAATCTCAATTCTACTCAAATAAGTAGAGACGCTGGACACAAAGTCGAGAAGGGCTGACCTACATAAGTCAGTTCATTTGAAGCCATTTTTCATCTAGTTTATCACCATTCAAAAATAATCACTTCTAATAATTTTAGAAAAAATCACGAAAATAACCTTCATAAAAAAAAAAAACACACCTCTTTGAACTGGAATGAGAAAAATAAATTCGTTCTGGTTCCTGATACAGGTTGTCATATACAAATGTTTGTAAATTTATCTCCTAGGCCTACACATATAATCCTCATATTTTGTTGATGATTAGAAAATACAATTATAGTGACTGCATTAGTCATGTCACACACTAAATTACTCAATCACAGAATCGATGATTACAAGTGTATATACATACATGCACATGCCTATTTGCATCCTGATGTTGTGACTGATATGCATTCAGAGTTAATGGCTGATGTAATCAGAAAATGTGATATGGAGTAAGGATAGAGAGGACAGGTTCAATGTCACTGTGTGACACCGTGTACCGCGTTATAATGGTGATATATGCTTTCCGAGATTCTGTTTGACCTTAATATATTGTGAGCTTTGAGAATCATGTCAGTTCAAATCACTGAATCATGTATATTTACTTGGGCAAACTGTTATTCAAAAAATACACAGTTCCGCTTAAAAAATCATTTGAATTCTGCTGCAATCAAAACCGAGACTCCATAGATTTGGAGTTGTTCTGTATATAAAGCACGGAAAAATTCATTTACTTGCATTTATGTGCCTTTTCCTGTTAACCTCACTGGAATCAGAAAAACTTGGTTGTGTTTCGCGTTGGGCAAAGCGCACTGTTACAACACGAACAATGGAAACCATTTGTTTCTAGTTCACTAGTTACGTGATTTATAAGTTGAAGAACATCCAGCTTGAGAAGCCTCTCAAGAGAGATGTGTTTCAGAATAAAAGACAGTTTTAATTATAGTTTTAGAAAACCATTCGTGAATATCATATATGACAGAAATATTTTAATTAGTAAGCATCCTGAATGCAGTCGTTGTCATTTTATGAGCTCTTCCGTGTTCTCTCATCCTCTGTTTTCCAACTTTTTTTAATCTGTGCTTTTAATCCTCATCATAATCCCATTTTCATTGTGTTTATTTGGCTTATTTTGACGAACCGTCGAGTGAACAATATGGTAGATGTATTATTACTAAGGCAAATGTATTGATATATATTCAGTTTTTTTCAAAGAATTATTATAAAGTAAGATAATCCATATACACATATATATGTATAGAGAGAGAGAAAGTAACATCTGAAAAATGTGAAGCGATCTCACGCAAATGAGCGTTTCTTGTGGAATGATAAGAGATTTAGCTTCACATTTAAAAATAAAAGTCTTGGAAAATATGACCTTAAAATAGGCTTTTCTTAATAGGTACATGGAAGTAACTGTGCTATTTTGATACAGATTTCAATTTGTACTGCTACTCACCAATTCCTGCTGGGTGAAGAGATTGGTCAGTGGAAATGATACACATTATTGATCAATGGTTTCTTATAGTTAATTCAATGACTCCTTCTCCAAAGTTCACCACTTAAGTGATAATGAAAAAATAATATGCAGATCAGTTTACACTGGCAGTGTGCAATTCCACATTAAGTTATATGAAAAAAAAATAGTTTTTTATCATCTAATTCAAATAATCCTGCATGTTAGCAGTTTGTTTCCAATTATTCTAACCATCATAATAAAGACCAATTTAAAAATGAAATAACAAGTAGGAGCTTTACTGTTTCTCTGTCTTCAAACCTAAGGCACTTATGTAGATTGATATGTTATTCCAGTAGGGTGAAAACATTCTGTCAATAAATATTTACCGGTGTTAACCTTGACCCTCAATTATCTTTTGTGAAATTCGTTTTTTCACTTGTTACTTTCAACACCTGAGATGAATAATGTTCAGTTGCTGAACCCTTGACACATTTCACCTGTGATAGCTAAGCACTTCTACATTTATCATTTTAGACGCTTTTGGAAAGTTGAGATTACTCGTAGTGTAAACAGATTCCCTTCACTACATTTCAACCTTTTTACTCCAATACATTAAATAAACATCCAGATGCCACCGGAAAGGAAACAAAAACCTACGCGTTATATTTGTTAGTAATCCGAATAGTTGAATGATCATCTTTTCTTATTTTTCATTGACCTAAAGGACTTTGTGTTTCATAACTATACTTGAGGCTCTCCTGCCTTGCGGAATAGGCTTCTTGTTGTGTTGTTTTGAACACAAATTCCGGTGAAGAGACATGTTTTCAAGGAAATAACTTTCAAGCTGTAAACTCGCATATTTGGTGTTTTTAATACCCGTCTACTGATCAATACATCCTTTGAATTATGCCATATATGACATTGATTGTTTTTTGACTTGAATGTTGATCTTTACCTATAATTTTAACCACAAATACATTTATTTCATCTCTTACTATTATTATTTTAGGTACGAGTACCTTTTTAAATTATTCTCACAGGATATATTTTCTTAATGTATAAAAATACCTGTGTATATATAGACGATTTTACGCTTTGATAGTAAATCTTTTGAAGAGTCATCTCTTGGGACATAAAATTCTTAATTTTTGATTGGAAACGAATAAATATTACTGTATCTCTTGAGTTTTGCAAAAATAAACTATTCAAAAATCCATTGTACTTATGATGTGCTATTTTTCTTACATCAACTTTTGATGAATGACAAGATAATAAACTTTACATTTAGATGCCAAACCCTAAAATATACGGAATTTTGTACGTACACCACATGCAAGTATATTTTAGTTATACTTTTCTGACAGTCATCATGCAAGGGACTACATGGAAACCACCGTGTTGTTTCTGGCGTAGATAAGACAGAACGTTTAAATCCCACTCACATGTTCCACTTGAAATAAATGACTTATCTGTGGACAGTTTACGAAATACAGGTTAGTTTTCCGTCACAAAATGAATGAATTATTTTGTACATTGAATGAAGCCTATGACTCTGTTAACATTTTTCTAGTTCTCTCTAAAGTTAGTTTATTAATCAGCTCAGGATTTAAAAGCACCCAGAGAGGGGTGGACAAGTCAGTAGGTCTTACCAGAAAAAGAGCATTCTCATTAAGATATCGCTTTTGGAAAATATTATAGTAATGGAAGCATTTAGGAACCTCAATTGCAAATTACTTATGTACCACATCTGCTTTGCTCTTGTATATACCACCCACTTTATTTGAAATATAGTTCATGGATGGGAAATTGTGTGTTTCGTAATGTGGTTCTATTTTTCAATGTTATCACCAGGAATCGCTACTATAATTATGGTGTCTGCATGATCGATGAAGACACCAGTCCAGCTAGATCATATTGATGACGACAGTATATATTGACATAGAAATTACAATTGATTTGACAAGTAAATATTTGGTCACCTTTTTAGAAACAGATTGCACTTATGCATCAAACTTCTCAGACAAACTCTTTTATCATGGAAACTTGAACGCTCATCGTATGGAGCAGATATATGAAATGTGTACCAAATTCTTTGCTAACTTTGCTGGCATTTTAAAACATTTCTATTTAGAAGTTATTTCAGTAATCTCCAGAAGTATTTAGTGTTTATAGAACCGATGATAGTAGTCCACCTAGACGAATTAGATGGTCATTAAATAAATAAAGTTATCGCGAAAGTTTCCAGTTGAGTAGAAATATGAGACACTCAGCAGTGTTACTCATGAATGGAAACATTTTACATAAAAAACTGATTTCATTTCGTTTGAGTAATCGTTGTAATCAACTGCCCAGGAAAATTGCTTTCACGACACTTCAATATTTCATACGAGTTTCCATGTGATAATCAAACTCATCTTTCGTCGAAAGTCAGCACTCCAGAAAGTTTTAGAGTTAACAACCTTTGTGCGTACATTCAAAAAATACTTGTTTTAATTCCACCTCTTAGCCTAGGCAAATTTAAAAATAACTAGACAATGGTTTCCACCTACTACCGGTATCATCCTCATTTCATGATCGTACTTTACTAGACGCAGATTTTCCAATCGATTTATTTTAGTTTTATTTATATTTAAATTGTTATATGAACCTCATTCTTTGTACTACCTTAATGATAACTTCTGCTACTGTCCTCGTCAATATTTTTAATATATTATGGTTTCGACGAATCATAACGTGCATAACATGTAACTTAATTAAAACACAGTTCGTCATGCAAAATTAGGATTTCGAGTTTTTTTGCCGTAAAACTTAAATAAGATCCTTTTTCAACCACAAATATTTGCTTGTAGGTTCTCACAAGTATACGATACTAGCCTATATACAGATCTCAGAAACAAATTTGTTTCTGAGGTATGTCTTCCTATAACTGACTCCGAGGAATTTCCCATACATTCCACTGCTGTAATTGGTGATTTCTGATTTGTGTGTTTATTATTTGGAGTTTATGTTTTATCAGAAATATCAAAGCTTTTATACTTGATTATTCT
Organism: Trichobilharzia regenti; assembly: GCA_944472135.2. Classification (NCBI taxonomy): domain Eukaryota; kingdom Metazoa; phylum Platyhelminthes; class Trematoda; order Strigeidida; family Schistosomatidae; genus Trichobilharzia; species Trichobilharzia regenti. The sequence continues at coordinate 95,520 of CALYDD020000394.1, read as the reverse complement.
GACTTACTGACACAGCACCATTATGTCACACTTCCAATTCGTGTTTGTTTAAAATAAGTCATGATTATGCACTTCATATTGTTCGGAACTGTTACTCAAAAAGTATTAGTCACTTAGTCTAGAGTGTTTAAATCTTTCACTTAACTTAATTATATCATGGATACGTATTGAGAACATGAAAGGCAGCTTTCTTGTATACTTGAATGATGTTATTTGCAGTCACTGTGACGCATGATAAAAGAGATGGTATTCCGAGAGATTATATAACCCGGGATATTGACTTGACTGTGTAATATGTATTTTCGCTGTGCAAAACCTAGAAGTGGTCCCCTTGAAACTAATAGAATATTTTGAATATCCAGTAAAATGAGAGGCTGTTTAAGATTCAACTTACACTTCTCTTCTGAAATCACAAATGATAACAAGGGTGCAAACAAACTTATTTATGAAAACATTTCACAATAGAGAGTCACGTGAATTCTTGGAGGAAGTAAACCAAGTCACTGTTAAGATGTACTTCCTTTTTATGTGAATACGTAAGTACATTCAAAAATCGACTACGACAAGTCGTACACTCTCCGATGATGCAAAGTGAAGACATTGTTTTGTATTGACTATTCCATATGGTTATAATGAATAATTGAGTTTAAAAAGCTATAAAATGTTAAATTTATAAATAACTGGAGTGGTTGTGATCGAGTAACTACTGAATACGTGTTCGCAATACTGTCAAGATGGTCGTGTGTTTTAGCAACTTTTATGACGAGTAGGCGTCATCATATATGATGTCAGATGATACTGCGTCTAAAGCGAATATTAAAATCGTTAGAATTAGTGAGCTCTGAAATTAGGATTAAAGGCTTAATATTCCTGAGGTATATTTGATAACGAAATATGCTTTGTGTATAAACTTCAACAATTGCATCACCAGCACCAAAAAATTCAGGAAAACATACATGTTGATATCCACAGACTACTATGCATCTTACTAATGAGATATCAGAGTAACATTCATCTTTCTGAGTAACTTCAGATGCAGTGTTCGCTATCCTTCTTGAAGGACATGTCATTTTGTTTCAATACTCAGGTAATCAAACTAGTAGGGCGCTGAGTGGATGCTATGATTTCTTTTTTCAGCACGCAGTGGAAAAATGAAAGGCTATTTTAGTTGTTGTGATGCTGATTTCCATGAATTTACTTCGCTTAATCGTATAAATAATTTCTTGTGTTTCGTAACATTTCGTTGGTCTCAAATTTTGGGACGTATTCAGGCTTACCAAGTTCCGCTTAAAAAGAAGCATTTTATTGATAGTCTGAATAGACTTGTCTGTCGTTTCTTCATTAAGCATCATGACGAATCGATGAAAACAGAAAGCTGTTGAAACTCTTTTCGTTACACATCATATAAGCTTATTTGATATGCAACAGTGTTGTGGTTTTGATAGTTGGATGAAGTCATATGAACAGGAAATTGCTTGGTTCATACTCAACCATATTGCTCAATCTAAACCTCTTAATCTAAAACACAGCATTAGGTTCTAAAATAAAATTACAGGAAAATGAGTTATGCATGTCTTCTCAAACAAGTGATTCAGAAATAGGTATATTGAGAAAAATGGGCTCTATAGGCTAACTGTCGCCTACCATTCAAAAGGAAATTATATGTGACATGAAAATGCAATTATCATTAAGGAAAAGCACAGGGGATCTTTAATTTGTATTCTGAAAAAAATCAAGGGACGCATTTTCAAAGCTTGAATACGAAGTTTGCTCCAAGGTTGTGCAGTAGGAAAATATTTAACGGTGAATATGACCACAATTCAATTACTTGTAGGAAGGAAAATGGGACAGCTTAGATGTGTAAAACCTACTTATCTACCAAAATCGTACCTCAGACGAAATAATTAAAAATATACTTGAAAAACTTTGACTCAGTGGTAGTGCAGGATTACATTTGGATTCGCTCCTTGAATATCTATGGTGCTGAAGCGGTAAAATTTGCTTAACAAAGTCTCGAAAGCAATCCTGTTATAAATACTAAAAAAAAACAACAAATCATGTTCCATCTCACATTCAGTATGATATTGATGAAGTATATCTTACAACTGTATAGTAGAGTCACTGAGATTAGTTCACAGAATGATTGCTTGGCTTCATTCATTAGAGTAAGGATTATTTTATTTAGCTCTAAGTATCAATATTTTTTGCCTAGTGGACATTTTACTGTGAATAATTAGACCCCTCATCTTCGGCCTTGTAGAAATTATGTCACAGTCAAGACTACTGTTCAATGATTAGACGGTTCAGAGTGAATTTAAACAATTAGATAATTCTATGGAGTCTAGTTCCCTATTCTGGTGTTGTAGTCTGTAGATCGCATGTTCCAGCTTCGCTCAGGTGATTTGGTAGAATACCAATTTTGTGTGATTTAAAATAGTTGCTGGTCTGTTGTCGAATCATTTTTTAAAATTAGCCCCTTCGATAATGTTATAAACTGTTTTAAAGATTTCATCACGTTATCAACTTACTCTTATCTATCAATATGAGAATATTCACAGATGATGTACTATGCATTAAAATTTCTAGGTAAATAAATTTTACTTCCTGTGTTTTTATTATATTTAACGGCAGAGTTATTCGAAAAAATTTTGTTGAAACGGTGAGTGAGAACAATATCATGAAGGAAATGTATGCATGCAGTTGTCTTGTTATGTACTGGTCGGGTAATTAATAGTCCTGTCACAAGAAGGCGGAAATCAGAAAACCACCAGGTTCACGATGATACTTGTATTTTCCAAACAAGGGAGAATCAATGTCACACAAGTGTGTGAGTGAAATAGTATGAATGTCCGAACAAGTATGTGAACGAAAGTGTATGAGCGAATGTTCAAAAATGAACAAACCAATAGACAGTCTTAACATGATTGTTAATTATAATGGAATATCGATCCATATATACATAGCAAAATATAACAGACTGTCAAACAGACACACATATTATATGGATACACATCATGTTTGTTGGCCGTCTCTATGAAAGAAGTTAGTCGTAACAGGCAGAAGAGATTTCTACTTTGGATTTTGGATAGAAGATCAGTAAACATTTAGCCTTTCCTGTTATGCACATGATGCAGCCTCAGTTATCTGAGTATGTAATTTCTCGATCTCTGAGCACAGTTGAAACAAATGACATCAAGAATAAGTATCTCCACTTTTCCGTTGAGAAGCGCCTGTTCATTTATTCATCCCTATGATAAAGAAATACCTCAGGAAGATTCATCACAAATGACGAAGTTGCTGGAAAAAATAACCCATCTCAAAACATCTTTTTTATAAATTAGAGTCTTCAAGCTTCTTAGATGAAAGCAAACACTTAAGTTATGACTCACATTGTACCACTGAAAATGTGCAAGTGAATGAGATTTTTCGATATGTTTATTATCGGAATCATATTAGTTTTATTGACAACAGAAAATTAGGCATGTGAAATTTTATCATATATTATAATGGAAAATCAAATACCTTAGTAGACAAAACCTATCCTGTTAGACTTTCTTATGTGACTGACATTCACTTTGCATCATTCACCACTTAAAAATGGAGATCTTTTCATGCATTTAAATTCTTCAAAGGTGTGCAAGATTTGGTGAGATATTCAAGTTATCACTAGGCCTTCTGAGTATGCTGCGATTGAATAACCATTCATATATTGCGTACAAATCAGCTTAGAGAAAGCATTCAATATTTTGTCTTCATTTTATTGCGTTTGTGCGAATAGTTTTTAAATAAACTTATTTTTGGTGCTATTATTATACTTACTCATTTCTTCTGAGAAATAAGAGCATTCCCATTTAAAAAAATAAAAAACAGAGTTCCAAAGTACCCTGTGACTTTTGTGCTTAAATCAAATGTAAACATTTGATAGAGGATATCTTAATGTGACTGCAGAATCAAGGCTAGTTAACTGGATTTCGACACATCAAGAAAATCGTCACCCTGAAAATAAAATTTGGGGTGGTGAATCAGAATTGTTCAGTGAGCTCCATTTTATTGAACAAACTCCGACCTTCTTTCAAATGTGGATTTTAAAAAAATAATAGGAATTTAGAAGAAACCAGTTGTGGCACCAGCTCGATTAATTTAAGCAACCGACGTGCAGTTATGTGTGTGTACTAATGTACACTTAAATGTGAAATTAAATAAAAATTTAGCAGATAAGTCACTCGTTATATATATCCATTTCATAAGTAACCTGATCCCATCCATAGTCTATCTGCCGTATATCAGAATAAGCAAAAGACTTTCGATGACTTCTCTGAGATTAAAAGTTGTGTTGAAATGTTTCATCACCACCAACATCCTTTTCGGGATGGATCTATATTGAACGTAAAATAATTAAAAACTGCTGAATATTCTTAATAATAAAGAGTCGTTTATCCCAAAGTTGTTTTCCAACACATATTGGAATGACACATACGTAAATCTTCTGAAAAAAAAAACGTTTGGAATGATATCGATTTATAGGGAGAAAGTGTTGCCAAATATATGAAGATTGAAATAATTTAACGCTGGGTATGATGCATGGTTCTAGTGCTGGAGCTTGTACACACTTCAGTGGAGTCAGCGTTTGAGATTTTAATCATCCTGTTAAACAGTCGATCGTAAATACTTTCATGATAGAGGAGAAGACAATTTGAGATTATTGAGTTAAGCATCGGTGAATTAGCTGCTGGTTTTGATTTAAATAAATCAACGATTTCCTGTCAGACTAAAAAGAGTTCACGCTATGACAAATACGTATTGACATTTCAAAAATTTAACTTCAAGAGATTACTTTTTGGGGAGTTTTATTCAGTCAAATATGCACTATGGAATGATGAATTCATTGAACGAATGAACGAATGAACACTCTTTCATCTGCTCTCTAAGCGTTAGCTGCAGACATATCTAACTGTACTTAACAAGCTTATTTTTTCCCTCTGACTTTTTTTTTATTTTTTATTTACAGCTTGATTCCACACTGTATTTTTGATACAAGTATGGAATTTTCAGCATGGATATCGGTAGCCCAAATTTTGCAGGCCGACCATAGATATCAGGTATGCGCCGGTGTGGGCTCGAACCTCGGACCATGTGCATGGTCGGCGAGAGTCCTAACCACTGTGTCACCTCCTTTGTTTGTGATTTGTCACAAAATGAACTATTCGAGGGAGGAGTAAGACATCGTAATTAACAACACAGCAGCATATGACCCGTGATTAGAGCAGTGAATCGAGTCACGTGATGAGCCATATTGTCGTTTTGAATAATACCGCCACCTCTGACAGTCACATCTGTCACTTAAAATGAAGCAAATGGATGTCAAAGTGAATGAAAAAATAAACGATATTTTGCGTAAATGGTAACAAAAGTTTATTATTAAAGTTTCACAGTAAATGCGACGTTTTACAGGATAAGCAAGCGAAAGGCAATTGGACAGTGTTTAATTCACCGGATGGTCACTGTGATTGGAATGCGCATCATCATTTCTAGGTAACTAGCGATTCGTAAATATCTTTCCTTCTGCCTTCACAATACCCAGCAGCTTGCCTAATATTTCACTGGTTATCATACTCTATCGATAATTAAGTGTTTACGCAGAGAAGACTACAACAAAATCAATCCATTCAATTCTGGCAACATACTACTTCAGAACATTTTAAGCGTACCTTTGGTAACTGAATAAGTTAAAAATTGAATTCAATCATTTGAGTGTTGACACAAATTACCAATGTAGCCCATGACACTGAAATAAGAATAACCTGACTCCTAAGAAGCAGTATTCGAAAAATGTAACACCGCTTAAAATTATCAGCAGAAAATGAGTTGCTCAAGGGATTATGCATACAGTTTACTGAAATGCTTGCAAAAGTTACTGAAAGTTGTCTTGTTTGCTTGATTTATGACAAGACCTACAAGCAAAAGTATTAATAGGCGCAAGATTTCAAAATAATGTGAAGTATTTGAGCTAAGCTGCATTACACCAGACGTGAGAACGATTTCAGGTTGATAGATGTACTGAAGTAACGTGACATTTCATTGAATTTCAGTTGTGCCACAATGATCACTCATGCCACACGTGAATTATAGCCCATCGGCCCTTTATTTAATTGAAGTCGGTTTCACACGTGATGAAGATAACTCCCAATTTAGTCAGATCAATGTCTCAGGTATTTTCGGTTTTGTTCTTCGTTTTTTATGAATACTCTCAGGATTACGATAACTTCCAATAAAGTCGTCAGGATAGTTAGGGTAACGTAGCATAATCATACATCAGAAACTGATTTCTGATTATTCTCAATTTCTTCAAATAAACCTTCATGTTTCTATTATATTGTGAACAAAATGTTTAAGCGGAAATATGTCTTTAAATTTGTTGGAATACTTATCTACATCAAGTAATAGATAAGGGATAATATGTGGTTGCAGTGTACAAACTGATTAATCATTATCATGAATGACTTTTATGGATAACGTTGAAGAATAAAAAACCAATATTACAAAAATAAAGACGCTTGAAACTTACCTTCAGTACCGTTTACTATAAAGCAGAATATTTTCTAACCTTAAGACTTCAGAAATGCATAGGATATACTATCTCATTTTAAACTCCTCCGATTGACACCGATATTATGTTCGTTGGAAACTCTGAAGACTTTTGAGCTGTTTATTCTTGATTTTTCACAAAGTTACTCAGAATAATTTTTAGGAAGTTCCAGACGAAATGAAGTTTGAGAACTGAAACTGTTTTGTCGAGTCTGATATTTTAGTATCTGTAAAATTCTTATGAAATGAATAATCGACCAACAATAACAGATTTCAAAATCCTGAGTTGTATATCTCACTTTCTTCAATATTCACTGTAAGATCAGAAACTGAAGTTTATCAAGTATACTCCTTAGAATATTCAGTCGTTCTGTGAATAAACCAGTTTTAGGATCTCGAAACAAAAATCATGATGCAATGCCTTTAATCTGTTATTTAAAGTGGCATTCAAATATATGCCCAGGTAGCTTTGATAAGAGACAGACTGGATTGAGGGCTTCTGCAATGTTTTATACACATATTGAAATAACTGTTAAAACCTGCTCTTAGTGACTAAAGCTCCTAGTTTGCTTATCAATCTATGAAGCATTGTTTTTCACTGATTGTGACAGATTTTTTACATACTTGGGCACAAGTCGAATTGAGGATCAAGAGTGCTGCATTCCACTTGAAAAAGATCTTGTTGAATTACTTGAAATCTCGGTCAGATCTTGTTTTTCAATTCATTTGAGCACACGAATTGCCATATATATATATATGGATGTCAAGTTAGTTGGCTATATACTTACTGAATTCTATAGTGTGACAAAGAGTAGGTGAATGTAGACTTCATTGCATTAACAACTGCATGTCAAGTAAGTTATTCCCAATAAAAATTGTATTTCGAATGTTGGCTTCCTAAGATTTGATTGGCTATAAGTGTTGTCATAAGCTGACATCAGCTAGTGAACAACAGGAAGACCAGGTGGCACTAAACAGATGCTTCGTGTTACTTAAGAGCACTTGACGTCGGCTGGTGACTGCACTTAAGACACATATTATTAGAAAACAAAGATAGAGCAGTTATTAGCTTGTAATCATCTATTATGCATACGTTTTTATTTTCACGACACATATTTCAAGCGCTTGATTACGTTTTCTAGTTTATCTTTAGTTTTATATTACTAGATGTTGAACATCTTCATACCTTAGGCCAAAAATATTTTTCTTTGGTCGGTTCCACATATATGCAGTCATTTAAAATATGCTTTCCACCCGTTTACTTTTGAAGGGTGTACGGAAAACGAAAACAGCCGCTTACAAAATGAATGTTTCCGGAACATGTAATTAAAACAACAGTGGGAGCATAATTTCTGGTGCTGTTATTAAAAAAATATTTGAACGAGACCAAATATGGAGAGTCTGACTACGCCACAAATAAAACTATCTGCGTGTTCGTGTGCTACGTTTACGTGTGATAAACGATATTTCATGAAGATATATAATTCATCAGGCCTGTGAACAGTGTAAAGTTAGTGAAATTCTAGTTGGCCGCTAAACCTCAATTTTTGTCCAAAATCGAAATCTAGTTTTGACTTAATCGGATATTTCCTTTTACCTGTGAACAAATAAGCGGTGACTCAGATGGCACAGTTGACGAAACAAGCCGACATCAAGTATTTCTTAAATCATTGCTGTGATCGGTTAAAAGACACAGCTAGGATAGACGATAAATAAGAATATTTTTTTTCGAGACTTATTTTTTTCACTTCTATTCAGACTCACGTAGAAAGACTGTGTGAAAGAAAATTGAAATCCCTTAAATCCAAACAAGTAAACTGGTTATTACCTTTTTTTATTTTTTTTATCACAGCTTCATTCCACACTGTATTTTTTGGTACAACTATGAAATTTTCAGCATATGATTATCAGTAGCCCAAATTTTGCAGGCCGACCATAGATGATAACAGGTGTGCGTCGGCAGGGGATCGAACCTCAGACCATGTGCATGATCAGCGAGAGTCCTAACTACTGTGCCACCGATGCGCAGTCCTTTTTTGTTGTAGAGATTATCAAATTGATACTTTTAATCCCATTCTGACCTCAGTGTTATTTATGGTTTCATTGAATCCTTATTTAGATGGTATACTTTGAGTGTTTAACCTGAATAAAAACAGCGCTTCCACCAAGAATTTTAACTTCCACGATGCTGGCTGATAAATCCCTACTTCAATGATATCACATAGGTGACAGTTTTTCAGTAATGTTTATGAAGATGTTTCATAAAATGCTGCGACATACTTCCTGAGATTAAAGGTATTTTTACGAAGACCTCAGGCCCAGCGCTTTCTAAACACAGACTGGTCTCCTGCTGATGTCGGTTAATGACAGAGTGAAAAGGCCAACATTCCAAAAAATCAACGAATGAATCACAAACAAATTGAATTCGGTTTGTAACACCCACCTCTACATACTGGTACAAATTCGTGATGAATTTAAGACTAATATTAAAATATTATTTGTCGATTTGACGAAGACAAATGTTTCATTTTAGTCATCGCATTTATTCATTAGTAAATCTTCTCAAAATAAACGCATTCTGAAATTTTACACATACGCATTTATTATTGATGACTGTCTTCTGTCTCCAGTGGACCTTGGGAATCAAAGTAAGTATATTTCACTTCATCTATAATTGCACAGCATCAAATGACTCTTGCAGCATTCCATTCATGAAACGATTACCAATCCATATTAACAAATCACTATGAGTGAAGATTGTGTGGTGTCTACGATTTGTTCACAAGCTGTTGAAGTATAATTCATGCAATGAGATTGAATTTTCAGAAGTAATAACTATTTCACAAGAGACTTTTCTAAGTAGAGTGGATAAACATTTCAAAGTTTCTTGTTCATACATTGCACAATTACTGGTATATTGTCCTTTGTCATTTGAAGCAAAATTTTATCATCGTGAGACCTGATGAACATTCCATTTGCATTCAAAATCTACGACAACAGCAAGGTGGCTTATTCATCTTTATTAAATTAATTTAGCCTTCAGTGGATAATCAGATCTTTTATTATTAATCGCGGTGTGAAAGATAATTATTTTGATGCTGCATCATTTGATATTCTTTTTTCCAGAAGATCCATCATGACACTGAAACACATCGTCTTATATTAAATAAGCAAATTTATGTAAAGCTTGACGGTATAAGCGTTGTATTCCTTAATTTAATCTCCCTTTTTCTTTGCGTTAGTAGAAATTGCTGAGCATATCGGCCATGGCTAATGAGTAGATATCACTGAAGACAAAGTCTGTAAATGTGATAACCTTGGATGACTGACTAAATTTACTGAACGTCCCCATGTCAATGAGATCTTTGTCTACATACAAAAGTAACTTCACCACTTCCACTCATCAATTAGTAACTTAAATCTCAGTGACCAGCATCTTCAAGTCCTACCAGTTAAAATAAACTTACAGGTGTTATCTTGAGAAATACATACAAATAAAGATGATGAGAAGATGATTTTCGATACTATATCTCAGTTAGTATGGTGTAACTATGATTGTCTCAACAGTGATCTTATAAAGACAGGATTCGACAGGTTTTCAAGGCAAACATAATTAATTCCATATTAGTTTGTTTATTAGATATATCACACAGTGAAACAGTATTATTTACTGGATGACGTTTCAAACAAAATTTGCAAACATAAGTAGCTCGATAATCATCAGCATTACCTCAAAATTGTTCTCAAATTAAGAGTGACAAAGCAACACTTTCCACTGAGAGATGAAAAAAATGTTACATTGGAGAAAATTCTTTTTCAATCAATTTCATTTCTGTAGCTGTAAGACCCTAATTATTTATGGATTTCAGTTGTTTGATTCGTGTCTTCAAATTCTGCACTGGGTGAAACGATTACAGTATGATAAGTTCTCTTTGCGTGAATACGAGATTCACGCTGATTGGGAATGTTAGTGAACAAGTGTTAACATAAAGCACAACAAATGTGAGTAAATTTATGACGGAAAGTTTCAGGAAATTCGGAATTTAGAACATTTGCGTTCATCAGACATATATGATAAGATCGGAGATACCAATGGGTGGAGAACAGACGAATAACAAATAAATTTCTAGTGTGATGAAGTAAAATGATAATGAAGAAAAATGTTAACTGTACTTTAAAACACTTAGTTCCCTTTATGAATTTAAACAATTCAACGTAATTTGTCTGAATCGTGTATGTAATGTGCATTTGCACAACACATTCCACACAATCTGATCACACGCCGACTTATCATAGGAATATATATGAACTTAATAGAGTCAAGAAGTGAAAAAATCAATCAAAGTCAAGTTGAAAGGACATATTGAAGGTCGAAATAACAAAGAAGATCAATAAACCCAATAACAGAAGTAGTAGTAGTATGCCACCAAAACGAAGTTTATCAAGGAAGCTTCAGTGTGACAATCAATTGTTTTTGAACGCTTAAAGTGTTTTAAATTTTTTAATTGCTAGGTTATCCATAAACTTTAAGATACGTCCCTGACACGTTTTATGGAAAGATTTTAAAGATGTGTTAACGTCAATAACATATTTCGTAATAGAGTAGCTAGGTCTCTTGTTCTCAACATCAATGGGTTCTGAAGATTTTATTGCTTCTGGGGCTATTCAGGAGTATCATCTGAAGTGTTTTGTTCTGTCGAATAACATTCCACTCAATTTTGATTTTGATTTTAACTTACTGATTTGAACTCACTAATAAGTTTCCAAATATACTGAATAAATTTATTCTGTCTATTTTATAAATTTACCTCGGTATTCACTCCCACGACCCTTAACACTCCATCGTAATCTGCACAAATCAACTCTGTTGTTCCATCTTGTTTTTTCTCTGTAGTCCGTGAGTGTTTTAAAACAAAATGAGGGCTCAACCCCCCTCACCTTGTGTAATTGCTAAATAAGCAGTTGCTCTTTTAAAACCACGTAACTGTATGCTCACATCATAGTGAAAATTATGTTTCCTATACTTTCTATCTATAACTCGAAATCATTGTAAAAAGTATCTTCAAAAATCTTGTAACTTTTAACTGATTCATTTACGATGTAAACAGATGAAGAGAATCCACGAAATAAAACGACGTCGTATTACCCTGCGAATGTGTTTGTTCATTCTCTATATAAACTAATATAAGGAACTGGCTTCCAGGATGTGTAATAAGACAACAGAAACCAAAACAATAAGCAGAGGGAAGTGAGATTTTCAAAACACATGATAAAATAAAATTCAAGATTATGAAAGAGATCATATGAGGGGAATCTATTCATCACTATGAGTATGTTGTATAAAGCCTTCAACCTGAATTTTTTGTTTTGATTTCAGAAAATATCTAGAAGAAAAACCAGAACTGGTGATACGGAATGAAATGTACTTTTGTGTGATTCTCCGTATTTAGGGAAATATATAGAAAATAAGGATATTCGCTGGAATAGGAGAAAAAAATAAGGTAAGCTTGGTGAAGCCTAGAAGTGGGTGGTCAGTCAGTATGTATGGTTTCTGTGAAAATATGATGAACATGTGAACATGGAATATTTATAGCATTTTCGACTGTGCAGACTCCAAATTAAATTAAACGAATCAGGATAGAATTCTGAGTTTTTGTGAATTTTCGAGAGCAGGATGTGGACTGTCCTACCAATCCACCCTGGTCATACAGATGACAACAACTAGCTTACTGAGAAAATGTCCATCACGATATCATCAACAACAGCGAGGATCCTGAGCAATGAAAATGAAGCCGCTTCAGGAAAAGGTGAGCAAGCTTCCATTCAAATGGTGGGAATGATAAGCTTGCTCAATGCTACAAAAAACGATGCTGATCAAGAGAAAAAACGAAGATATCTGAAGACAATTATGAACAATTATGTGCGTGATCACAGCCAGATGGTTACTTGGAAATCACGATGGATGATATGAATGGAAACCTGTGAGAAAGGAGAGAACTCATAAAAGGTCGGGAGACATCTGCCGAAAGGACTGGGTATGGAAAATTATATGATTCCCTTGCAGCTGAAGCTGAACGGTCTGCTTGTAAGAGACACTTTAGATCACCATATCGAAAAACCAGATCAGCATCCAAAATATCTCAGTAGAGAATAAACCAGAGAAAGATAGCGAAGAGAAACTAATTATCGAAGGTGAAAAACCAACGGAACAATGGACTGAGCACTTCAAAGTAATCCTCAACCAGCCATGACCTGCAACACGTCCAGAAATACCACCAACAGATATGGTGAATCGTGTGCTACTGAAAACACATATCAGTAGCACATAGACCCAGATTAATGGGAAGCAGACGAAAATCGAAACCGAGCTTTCATGCCTGTGGCCGCGAAGAGCGAAGTGTTTATTTCTCAAATCCAGATTTGGTTTACACCGTGGTCGGGAAGAAGCCTCACGTCTGAATTTTTAATTTTATGTATATCAGCAACCAGTTAGAGCGGTGTAATCTCAACTGACGCAGTCAAATTTTACGTGCTTTATAGTGCATAAATATGGAGCGGTTTCCCTAATAAAAAAGTCCCTTGTCATGTTTCTTATCCTATGCCGTTGCAGTGATACTACTAATAAAGAACAGTCATTTGAGATTCGGCAGTTTTCAATGCAATAAAAGCATTAAGAGATGGGAAGAAGGCACAATCAGTCAGAAAACCTGCTGAAACAATGAAAAGGGATGCAGGTACGCTTTAGGATGTGCTTTCGCCATTACTGTGGAAGGTCTAACAGGAGAAAGGTGTATCACATGTCTGCGTTGTCAGACTTCTAAGGAAAGGCAGCTCGATTCTTTTCAAAAACTCTACCGGAATCACATTCACATTCACGTTAGACAAAATGTTAGGTAAGGTCATACTAAAGAGACTAGGAGATGGTCTGGATGCAAAACGTCAGCTGTAATACACTAAATTTAGGCAAATTCGATCATTTGCTGACTTAATTGCACTGCTGCACATCATCATTTAAAATATTTTACAGCGCAAGTGAGATTTCAACTACAACCCGATTGACTGTGAAACGGCTGTCAATGATGTTGACTGCAAATTAATTTAGAAACTATTTCAACACCTACTAGCAACACGAAATAGCAGTCACACTCGGTGGGGAGATTTAAGCGCGGTCACTTATTTCACACATATGTAGGCAGCATGCTTCTAAATAAAGGTCGCACGGATGCAGATGCCACAGAGTGGCGTTCAGTAATCTTTAATCAGTATGAAAATTTGCTGTGTTCGTTTCAAAGGACAAGATTCGAATTTTCAATAAAAATGTCATGTCAGTGGTTCTGTATGAGTCAGACACTCAGTGCATCACAAAAAACATTCTTAAAAATGCCTTCATTTTCATCAGCAGTTGCCTTTTTATGCTAAAAACATTGAAAACCAGATGTCTGTAATATATTACTCACAAGCAAATTTGGCATCTAATCAACCAAGAACGTTTTTTTCCAGGCATTATGCCCTAAGAAATGGTAATGGAAAGATGCTAGAAAGACCAATGACTGATTTCGCATACCAGGTACTCAGGAGTAACTGGTGTATAGAGGACCAAAGCTTTTGGTCAATCATGGGTCTAACTATACAGGCCTGCGGAGAAACAGGGGATGTAGTATTAAGAGACTTTGTCCCTGTCATAAACTTAGGGAAAACTCGTAGTGGTTATCGTACTCGACTTGTAGGACAACATTATTTGAAGAATTGCAGTAAATTTTCTTCAAATCGTAAATTGCTTTTTGCGAGAGTGATTTGTCTCTTCTTAAATGATTTCACTAACTTTCGGTTACCTTAATCCATGATTTATGAGATTCCATAGCATATCGAGGCATCGCATGCTAAAATGACCTTCAGAAATTAAGAAAGGTAATAGGGGAGGATTGATACATTTTTGAAATGCTGTGTAGTAGTATTACTCAAGTTGGTTTCAAAATATACGATTAAATTACGCCTGATGTACTGAAAGTCAAATTTATCAGAGTCAAATGCTGAATAGGATAGCCTTTTATGTTATCAAAACATGTTCTTCTCACAGTTTCATCAGACTGTAGAAGGATGCATCGTCCATACAGTTTTGAAAGGATAGCGAAAAATGTCGACACACAATTTGGGCAGAGTTGGTTTATCATAGAAACTTTTCGGAAATGATGTGATACAAAACTCATTATTATTTAAAATCTCAAGGGAACTACAACCTGAAACCCATTCCTGGGCATGCGCCAATTTGACCTCACAGCTGTTTTAAAGATGCAAAGTTACATTTGACTTGAGTTTTTTATATTATACATAACTGAAAGTAGTCTTGTGATAATTAACACAGAAGAAAACCTTTCACAAATGTTAGCTGGATTCGACCCAAAACTTTGTGGTTTAAAATTCGTTTGATTTA
The DNA here is from genome assembly GCA_944472135.2 of Trichobilharzia regenti. Taxonomy (NCBI): domain Eukaryota; kingdom Metazoa; phylum Platyhelminthes; class Trematoda; order Strigeidida; family Schistosomatidae; genus Trichobilharzia; species Trichobilharzia regenti. The sequence goes on along the minus strand of CALYDD020000394.1, from coordinate 80,504 downwards.
GAAGCAAACACACCTTCGTGATAGTTCGTGCAAAATCAGTTGAAATTACAGAAATTCATTTTCCAGTATATTTCTTAGTCTTGTAATGAAAACCTCGTAAAAATGCTGGCAAAAAGTGAAGAGATTGTATTTTCATTTTTTTTTAATTTTGACATGGCTTTAACATATATACTGAGATTTCCTTCATACGACACATCCGTAAATAGTAATATTGCTTGTGTACACATACACAGCATTATAAGTTATCTAAATCTGAAGCTCACTCTTACATATGAATCTGAACAGCAATATGTATTTCATCATGAATAACACGGGTTTTTATTGTTTTTTTGGGCTTGGTTTGAATTACGAATCCCGTTAAAAAACCTAAACACTAATCAATGACTTACCGAACCCTTTAACATGAAGTGCAAAACATGAACTTATTAAACAATCTTTACTAATCAAAATCCTAGCCAGCTGATATACTTCAAGTGGCGTCGATTTCTGATTACAAATCTAATGTGTACAAGCTTGACTCAATCAGATATTTTCACATGGTAATGCAATTTGCTCGACAGAACATACTCTGAAAAGACCGCTGAATGACACCACACACCTCAGCCTCAAATGGGATTCCGACAAGAACTGAATAGTTGAATATTTCATTGTCACATTTTGACAATAATATGAGGAGAATAGGAAACCTTGTGGGGAAGCGCAGAGCCAGCTGAATACAAAGTAGCTGTATGGGACAGAGTGAATTTTCAATACACTGCCAAATCCTTATGTTCCGCTTGCGATCCACAGATTAAATAATAATTAATACTACAGGTGAAATTATCACAGCAAAAATATTGTATTTTTCGTTTGTGTATAGGTTACAACAATGTCCGAATAAAGTTTATGTCATAGTTTGCTGATCCAGAGGTTACATTCGTGAGTTGAACCGTTTCTAGAAGATGAAATTCTGTGAGCTTCTGTATAAAAGTTGCCTCATATAAGTAAACTCACCTGTTAGAGCTGCACATTGCGTAATGAAGGAACAGCTTTTGTGCATTACAAAAAATATTTATACATCAAACAAAGTGGTCAAGCTTTTATTGCAAAATGAAACTATGAAGTTCGTTCAAATAACATTTTTATATTTCCAAATTTTGGTGGCTATCACTTTTATGTGTGATTTCACTTCATGTTTATTTGTGATGCTTAATAGATTGTTTGAAGTTCTGAATAAGAATAACACTTTTACAGAGAACTCTAACTTACTCAATGGCGACCAATAAGTCATAACATAGTCATCATTATGTATATAAATATTACACAATAATCTCGCTGTTTTAAAAAGAGTCCAAACGTCCTGCATGAAACAAAAGACATATTTCAGGATTTCATCATGAGCTGACATTAGTTAGAGAACCATTGGAAAACCTGGGAGTACTGGACAGCTGTTTCGTCCTAGTTTGGGACTCTTCATCAGTACGCAGGATTCGAACCCAGCGTACTGCTGAAGAGTCCCAAACTAGGACGAAACAGCTGTCCAGTACTCCCAGGTTTTCCAATGGTTCTCTAACTAATGTCAGCTCATGATGAAATCCTGAAATCAATCAAATCCCTACAAACCAACACTTGAAAAGACATATTATTGGATACCTTAGTCACTCAAGATCTTTACACAACATTTGTAACCAACAGGTCTGTTTACGGACTGATCTGCAGTTTACGTCGACTTATAGCTAATACAACATTCGAAAAGTGAAAGATTATTCAAGCTGCGAAATGACTAAGATATGCTCAACTTACAACTGCATACTGATATGATGCGAACATTAATAAAGTATTTGTATATTGAAATTTTGGATTAAATTTAATGAAGTAAAAGGTTATATTTAAACAAATATGGACTCTAAATCAATAGAAAAACTGACGAATTTTCCTATTAAAAACATTGGCGGGAGTGATATAGTAATGAAATAAACGGCTGTATTTTACGTAAACAGTATTCCCACAAATTATGACGCTTTGTTCAAGTGATTACATATTCAATAGCACCGCGGGTAAAATGGCAAAGCGTGTTCATTTAAATGTACACTGATGCACGCATATAAACATTATTAACAATAAACGCTTGGCTGTCAGCACCACACAAAACGCACTGAAAATCTCAAATTTATGGAAATGAACCTGATATACTAGATCTCTTATCCAGGTAATCAAGCCTAATGACAAACATTCTACAGCATTTCAAACCATTTCATAAGAATACCACACATTCAGTCAGGTGAACGAATCACCACAACTTTAGCTTTCTGTTGATAACGTTTCAAGGGAAATTTTATAGTGTTAAGTGGAACTTAATGAACATTCGTCCGTAATTTGTTACGGCTTTGTATTTAAGTAATCAAACTCTCCCCGATACCAACGAGGAAGCCAATCACAAATTTTAAATTTCAATTAATTTAGCGCTCAATGGATTGTTGATGGGCTATTACCAATAAGCAATAAAGGTTAATAAAGCAGGATTTAATGAATTCATCAAATTTCGGTAGAACTCGTCAGCTGAATACTCTAGATACACGAATACATATACTTTTGAAATTACATTGGGAGATATAAGACTGATAAGTTGAATACTCTACATACACGAATATATATACTTTTGAAATTACATAGGGAGACATAAGGCTGATAAGTAAACAAACTACATTGAATTAATCATGCAGAGAGACAGGTGCGAATATTTTCCAGGTCATGTTCAAATAAATAAGGGGAGAGAGAGAGTATGAGAGATCAAAATTAAGATAAATTGCATTACGTTTCAATTACATCACTTAGATAAACAATTAGTCATTAGGGAATATAACTAGAATTGCAAACAGACTAATATCAATAGTAATAGTTATAATAACAATAATAATAATAGTAAATATCCCCATTTAGACATTTAGAAAAGAGAAAGATTGAGCGAAGAAATATTTACTTTTCAATTAGATCCTCATCTCTGGCTCTACTCTAATGTATATAGCATTTTAATTACAATACACAACAATTTACCAATCAAGTGGCGATATGTTTGTTAACAATAATTAGTCGGTGTCAAAATGTCTTCGTTAATTATCACCCCATTGACATTTTGACACCGACTAATTATTGTTAACAAACATATCGCCACTTGATTGGTAAATTGTTGTGTATTGTAATTAAAATGCTATATACATTAGAGTAGAGCCAGAGATGAGGATCTAATTGAAAAGTAAATATTTCTTCGCTAAATCTTTCTCTTTTCTAAATAATAATAGTGTTGAAGTGAGTTAAGATAATCTTACGGATAAACCATAGATTTAAATGAATCAAGAATAATAATAATGGCAGTAATAATAACAAAAATAATAATAAGAAGAGGTAGAATAATAACAAGTAGAGAATAAAACGTATTACCATGGTAGATTAAGAGTTACGACCATCTCCTTTTGTATACAGAGAGCTGGTTTATAAATTCGAATTGCACAAGCCTCTGCAATTGCAAGCATCTTCTTGTTTCTTTGTTTGCTGACAATGGTAAATGACTTGACTGCGTCGATATCATGTCCGTAATCTACAAGATGTTTTGTTATTGAGGATTTTGGCACTTTGAACTCAGCTGTTTTCAACCATTTTGGCAAATGCTCCATCATGCGAGTAGACAATCGCCTTTCCGTACGACCTATGTATTTGCTGCCACAAACACACTCAAATTGATATATGCAGTTTGAAGTGTCGAGGATTGGCGACTGGTCTTTCCCAGATTGTTGAAGCACTCGCTTGGTGGTGTTAAGGATAACAAGTTTTGCAGCATAATAAGCTCTCCTGATGGCTTTGTCGAGTCTTCGTTTCACTACTTCTTGTACGTCATCTCCTTTGAACGGTAAATTGATATAAACAGGTTTCTTTGGAACTGTTTGAATCGTTTTGCGGGGGGTAGTTTCTTTGGAGTATTTATTAATGAACTTCTCAGGATATCCATTCTTACATAAAATATCCTTCAGAGATTTTATTTCCTGTTCAATAGTACTGTCAGAACAAATTTTCCGTGCTCTATTGAACAGTGTTCTGACTAGGTTCTTTTTGTACTGGATTGGGACAAAGCTCTTGAACATGCATGTACTGAAATGCATGTTCAAGAGCTTTGTCCCAATCCAGTACAAAAAGAACCTAGTCAGAACACTGTTCAATAGAGCACGGAAAATTAGTTCTGACAGTACTATTGAACAGGAAATAAAATCTCTGAAGGATATTTTATCTAAGAATGGATATCCTGAGAAGTTCATTAATAAATACTCCAAAGAAACTACCCCCCGCAAAACGATTCAAACAGTTCCAAAGAAACCTGTTTATATCAATTTACCGTTCAAAGGAGATGACGTACAAGAAGTAGTGAAACGAAGACTCGACAAAGCCATCAAGAGAGCTTATTATGCTGCAAAACTTGTTATCCTTAACACCACCAAGCGAGTGCTTCAACAATCTGGGAAAGACCAGTCGCCAATCCTCGACACTTCAAACTGCATATATCAATTTGAGTGTGTTTGTGGCAGCAAATACATAGGTCGTACGGAAAGGCGATTGTCTACTCGCATGATGGAGCATTTGCCAAAATGGTTGAAAACAGCTGAGTTCAAAGTGCCAAAATCCTCAATAACAAAACATCTTGTAGATTACGGACATGATATCGACGCAGTCAAGTCATTTACCATTGTCAGCAAACAAAGAAACAAGAAGATGCTTGCAATTGCAGAGGCTTGTGCAATTCGAATTTATAAACCAGCTCTCTGTATACAAAAGGAGATGGTCGTAACTCTTAATCTACCATGGTAATACGTTTTATTCTCTACTTGTTATTATTCTACCTCTTCTTCTTATTATTTTTGTTATTATTACTGCCATTATTATTATTCTTGATTCATTTAAATCTATGCTTTATCCGTAAGATTATCTTAACTCACTTCAACACTATTATTATTATTGTTATTATAACTATTACTATTGATATTAGTCTGTTTGCAATTCTAGTTATATTCCCTAATGACTAATTGTTTATCTAAGTGATGTAATTGAAACGTAATGCAATTTATCTTAATTTTGATCTCTCATACTCTCTCTCTCCCCTTATTTATTTGAACATGACCTGGAAAGTATTCGCACCTGTCTCTCTGCATGATTAATTCAATGTAGTTTGTTTACTTATCAGCCTTATGTCTCCCTATGTAATTTCAAAAGTATATATATTCGTGTATGTAGAGTATTCAACTTATCAGTCTTATATCTCCCAATGTAATTTCAAAAGTATATGTATTCGTGTATCTAGAGTATTCAGCTGACGAGTTCTACCGAAATTTGATGAATTCATTAAATCCTGCTTTATTAACCTTTATTGCTTGTTTTAAATTCGTATCGGGAAATAAATGTTTTCTATTACGAATAACGTGTGAAAATTGAGTGTTGTCGGTGATATGGTATCATTCCATAATAATTTATTTATTCGACGTTACATTTAATGACACTTCGTCACCTAGTGTTTTGTTAGATTAGCAGATGTGAACTTAGCTCAGCTACTTAATTATTCAATTTTGTCTCCTGCGTTAACTTTTTCACAAACTTTCACTAATGATTGAACAGAATAGTCGGGAATCAGGCATGAAAATAGTGTCTTTCATCAAATGAAACATGAGATTGGTCAACAACTGGTAAGACTCACTCGTTGTTACTTTAACAACGCTGTTATTTACTTATGAAGAACAATGTCAGCATAACCACTTATCAAATAGTGACTGAAACCTCAGTAGCCAGCATCTTTAATTCCTACTTGAACACATTAGCCATACAAGTGGGATCTTCATAAATGCGGTTAGATGTACGGATGGAAGAAATGAAATTTTTAATCATAAAATTTAATGGTGGATCCAGGCTGATATGATGTGACTATGAATATCACATCAACACAGATTTAAAGACAGACATCATTGGGTCAGTGAAGCAGACATCAGTAGGTTGTGAATCTTTCATGATACCTCAAATTGAGAAATGCGTGCGAGAATATGAATACCATTTGAAAGCTCAAATAAATATTTCAGCGAAGTATATGCTCTAATCGACGATTTAATTTTTGTAATCTCACGGTTGTATTTACATGCACATTTCACCTTTTTAATGTGCTAAACTTGCACTGATTGAGAATTTCACAGTGACAGATTACTGGATTGGATGGCTACGAATTCCGAGTTGATGGAGTATACAATACATACTGTTCAACAGATGACAGCAAGACTTAGTTAATTCTGATATGTCAATACGTGAATTGTTTGCATTAAATGTATTAAGATGGTAAATATATTGAGTAGATAAGAGTTAATAAAGCTAGCAAAATTTAAAACTGTTCAATCATTAAATGGAATATGAAAATTAAATAAAGCAACTTGAAATAAGCAAGAACGGATGAGCGCTCTACACGACATGATATAATTCAACCTGAGACAATTAAGGTTCTTCTGGTTTTATAGAATTTAGGCACTTTCATTAGACTGCTAGTGGTACTAATCTTACGTATATCTGGATGCCATCTTAATTGAGCTCCACACCGTTACTCATAAATACAGCAGTGCTGACCAGAGACCTATGCGAAAACAATTGAGAGATGTTGACAAAAGACACCCAACTGTTTAAAACTACAGCCTCTACATACTTTATAGTAATGCTGAATATATACTTTTAAATTAATTTGAAATATGATAGATTCACGGATATCTTATAAGTGTTAGAAATTGATTCGGCTCGAAACATCACGTAGATTAGGGGTTCAAAATGATAAAAAAATTTGCAATATATGTTTTCCCCGGACATGGAAATTCTTATTGTTGAAAGGGCTTTTTCAATAATATAATGCGTCACTTTACTCGTAAAATGTAGTTTATTATATCTCACAAACGTCTTGAATTCGATTTCGAAGTTTCATTTGACGTTTTTCAAATGAATAATATGAAATAATGTATATCAACATACTTTGGACAGTTCTGTAGGTTTACTTACTGTCATCGTCTTGCATAGAGTAATGATTTGAAATACAAAAAGTAGTTTTCTATTTTCAACTTCAAATCAGTGTCGTCTTACATTTAGCTGTGCTTATTTGATACAGCTATGTTTCGACTAACCTTGTCGTTCTGCTCTTCCGATTTCATCACACTCTCACATATCATAGATTTAAGTGCTTTTAATCAGTGAATGTATTAGTGAGATAGTGGCGAAAAGCACACCTTTTAAATATTACTCAATAATGTAACACAAAGTGGTATCGGTTGACAAAAGTCTCAAAAAACCTATTTTTTACAATGATTGTGCAAAGCCGAAGTAAATTACGTGTATTTACTTATTTATTTATTTACTTCACCTACAAACGGGTTTGATAGTGAAAGAAATTGGATTCATTCTTAATGTTAATCTTTTTTAGAAATCTTTCAGCATATGAATGCTTTAGGCTGTTTCATGAAGTTACATATTCTCGATGTCAGCTTTAAAGCACAAAATTTCTGTCAAATAGAAAATAATTACTGAGAGTAATACATAACGTGCCTGGCAGTCAAAAGAAGTGTATTAATACAAGACTGTTATCAAATCCGGTTCTATAGAAACAATAATATTAAACCAGAGAAATCAGGAAACAGCCCAAGTGCTAGCTGTGCAGTGAGTACAGTCTGAATTAAAGGGTATCTAGTAGATACTTTGCAATTTGATTTTTTCAACCATTCAGTTGCAGCTACAAATCACATCTCGAGATGAAAATAAATGGCATAACTTAATCACAGTGACAACTGACAACGTGATAAACTGCTATAGCCTCTCCCAACAAATTAGTCTCAAAGAATTGTTTAATGTTATTTGAGTTTCGACGTTTAGTCTTGGATTCTTCATCACTATGCTTGACAAAACCTTCATTCAGAAATACTTTGATGCTACATGAATAGTTAGTTGTTCGCTTGTCTCTATTCCATACCTCTTGAATAAGAAGATTTTATTATTTGGCATTTCAATTTTGGATTCCGAAGTACATCTCAATTCGCCTACCTTTCACAATATAAAAATAATGCATATGTCTCTGGGGACATTCTTCTGCCATTCGTCTACCGGATCTATGTCTTATTGAAATGCCGTTCGCCATCGATCATAACAATAAAAGCCGACTTTGGAATGTTACAATTCTAGACCTCCCATACCATCTTTAAAATTCACAATGGACTTTAATTTAACAGCGTTAAGAAAGAAGTTTTCGGTTATATGTGAAAAACGTCGTTTTCCACGTCTACCTGGTTTCACAAGGCGCAGAAGGAAATTATCCTTCCCCTTGATCAAAATTCGTGGGCAAACTGACTTATTTCGCATTGTATTATTTGATGGATTTTTAATGTTTGATATATCTCACCAATTTTTTATTCCAGCACGTTCCTAGTGTAACACAAGGCTTCAAGCTAGAGGCTTGACATTTCGGTATGACTGTTGTTTATTTTCATGGGAGAGGGTTGCTAGCCTCATGCTTAAATTTCCCTCCTTACCAGCCTTATTACTGGCTTAGCGAGATAAAGGGGTGCGTTGGCTGGAAATCGAACTCCACAGCACATACGTGGTTGGCGGGAATTCTACCACTGTGCCATATATGCACAACATACCGGGGGTGAACATAATCAACCAATAAGTTTATTTACAAATGTTCCAGAGTTTTGGAATAGTATTACAATTCACGACTTTAAGTCATTTCATTTGAACTTTAAATCACAAGTGCATTTCTAAAAATTCCTGTCCGTTGGCTCTTTTTTAAGTCATAGTCGATATATGAATTTTAAGAATAACTAAAAGATTCCATGAAAAAGTCAATGGCAAACTTATTCAGTTAGCAAAATTAGTAGCCTACATATGGTGAATTCTTGCAAATTTGCTTATGTATGCAGTAATAAGTGAATTCTAAAAACATCTTTACTTACTCGTGGCATTTTCAATGATAATCACTAATGTTAACAGGGAGAACAGAAGACCAAATAACATTCTTATAGCTGGGTAAACCAAATGAATAAATGTGAACATGATCTGGTTTTAGAACTATTTATACCAAAATCTAAAATGTTCTTGTGAGTCATTAGAAATCATAAGTAGAAATTCATTTTCAGACATTTTCGATAGCTGAATGTGATAAGCGAATTTTCTATATAAACAAATCCTAGACTGGCGCTAGAGAATGCAGTTTCTATAAAAGGTAATTATTCTAGGTAAAGGTGTGTTGCATAGGATTCATTTCGGTCACATAAAGTTTCAATTGATCAGATATCTGAAACAGATTGTAGGACAGACTAACTGTCTAACAAATTTGAGAAAACAAAAGCGATAAGACAAGAGGAGTGAGTCACTCAGATAAAGCACAGTTTTTTGTTTTGTTAAAATACCTCCATGTGATATAAAGTATCCAGTGAAGCGCTGTGTTCTATTTTTTCAAAATATTCTACTATGAAATGTAAAATTTTATTTTAGATTTATATGTTTAGTATTTTCCATTTATTTGTATACAACTGATTGACTGTCTGAAAGGGAAAGCAAAACAAGAAAATAGAAATGTCATGAGTCAAGCATAAAGTTTTAAAATAGTGCTGAACATATTGAAATTCCACAACATCAACAGAGTATGCATTTAGAGGGCGTTGAAAGATGATTTGTTTAAATTTAGTTTCAGTATAGAAAAACTCCCTTTTAGACATTTAGAAAACAGAAAGATTGAGCAGCGAAGAAATATTTACTTTTCAATTAGATCCTCATCTCTGGCTCTACTCTAACATAAAGCATTTTTATTACAGTACACAAGAATTTGACAATCAAGTGGTGAAATGTTTGTTAACAATAATTAATTTAATATTGTAAAAATAAAGATAAAAAGTATACAAATTAATAATTTTAGGTTTAAAATGTCAAGTAAGTCAAGTGGAAAAGATTCAGAATGAGAGTCGTATTAATAATAATGATAATAATAATAATAAAAATAATCGAAATAATAAGGGAAAAGTACATAGAATAACTAAATAAACAAAACAAATAAATGCCTATCCCTCTACGACCAAGGCAGAAGTAAGGATTGTACATACTTCTTTTGTACACAAAGGTCTGGCTTAAAGTCATGAATTGCCAAGGCCTCAGCTGTCTTTAGAAGTCTGTAACGAAGAAAACGCGGGAAGTTAGCATGAATTCTATAAATGATCTTGAAATCATGGTCAGGGTTGACCAAGTGACAGAAGACTATCAGGTGTTGAAGAATAGAGCCTCACACACTTCCTTTCTCCCTTGTAAAAGCAAGCTGGAATATGTTGTCGTATCCGTGTGGAGAGCGTTCTCTGACTACGGCCAATGTACCTTGCTCCACAAGAGCAGGTGAACTGGTAGATGCACATGGAGGCGGCCAGACGGGGGAGCTTATCTTTTACTGAGGTAGAGAACAATTTGCGGCTCGTGCACTTCATATGTAGTCTAGCTGTGGGGAACGTCTTACTAACTGATTAAGAGAGACGATTTTTGAGCCTATCTGAAGCTTGATCACCTTTGAATTACAAGTTCATGAATAAGGTTTTCTCTGGAACTGAGTCGGTGACCGTTTCATACTATTATTATTTCATGTATTCAGACCTTTGACCTGATTCCCTTACCGGATATAATTTCTTTACAAAACCATATGTATACGATTGTACAGCTTGATAATAAATTCGTTGAAAAGAGACTCTTCGCTGAATATTATGTTTCTTAATGCTACAATGGAGATTGCTAAATTATTGAAGAAAATTAACACACACAATTGAAAGGTAGAAATGGTTACAACATGGGGATTGCACAATGCATTATTTTGGAAAAATTGGAGAGTAATTAGAGAATTAGTCTGTGCACAGGTTGATTACGTAATATATTGTTGAAGAAAATGAAACGATTCGGACAGTGATAATTTGTAACTAAGGATGTATTGGTCATATGAATAAAATAATTTTGCAAGGATAATAGATAATTAAAAATGAAGTATTTAGAAAAAATAAAATAATTTGGACAATTATAATTTTTATAATTTTTAAAGGTTTAGGAGGGGGGGGCGGAAATAGTCTGGCTCATGCATTCATGTAATGATGTCCAAGTTAAGGAAAGTGGCTGTACAAATTTCTCCTGAACACACAAGTTTGGCTTCTTCAGGTCGATTCTTATTGCTTCAGCTGTATGTTGAAGGCGAGCTCATAAAGCAAAATTAGGGTTATTTGGAATGCGACAAATAATTTTAAATGCCTTATTAACGTAAACTGCTTGTTGATTTCATCTGTACGTTTTTAATTCATCAGTAGTCCTTGAAGAGGCATCGATATAAGGAGATAAGCATGTACTTCAGCGACAGCCTTTAATCTGAGAATTCATTTTCTTCGACCGTGCAATCGCAAACTTTTTCCATAAAAAAGATGGTGATAACAAAGATGGTGAGCTGTCATAATCATACCACTTAATATAAGCCTATATACAAAAAGATTCTTATCTTGATATGGGAGATATGTAATAATAAGACTTAAAATAAAAGGAATGAGTTGTAGACAGGATGCAGACAGAAACGGAGGAAAATGTGATTCTATGTTAGGAGAACTACGGCTTACCCCAAATATTCATCAACCTTATTCAACAGGTTTATGACAACGGCACATGTCAAGTGATCCACAACGGAAAACTCAGCGAGGCGTTTGGAATAAACACAGGAGTCAGACAAAAGTGATTATTATCACCAATGATATTCTTAATTGTGGTGGCCTGGATTATGCGTCAGACAATGGGAAACGAGAAGACAGGAATATCCTGGACCGACGCGAAGAACGTGCGGCGATAATTTATGTTTGGTGTCACACAAAATCGAAGACACACAAGAGAAAACTGACAAACTGGTAGAAGAAGCAGCCGGCGAAGACAGGACTCCAGGTGAACATAGACAAGACGGAGGTTATGAAAATAACCAACCAACAACAGCCACAACATCCAACGTCAATCACCATCAACGGGAGGGATTTGAAAGAGGTTACTTCATTCACTCACTTCTCCAGGGAGCATTGTCTCAACTACAGGAGGAGCGGACGAAGATGTCAAATCGAGAATCCGGAGGGCGAGAAGCACACACATTCATCAACCTGAAACCAATCTGGAAATCTTTGTCACTCAGAATCAACAACAAAATTCGGATTTTCAATACAAACAACAAATCCGTTCTTCTATGCGGATCAGAAACTTGGCGGGTGGGTCACAAAGAATATTTCCAAAAGCCTGTTGCAGACCTTTGTCAACAACTGTCTTCGCATGATCTCTACTGAAGATCAGATGGCCGGGCCGGAAAGAATCACCAAGAAGAAACTATGGGAACAAACAAACAAAACAGGAACCAGTCGCTCGCCCAACAAATATGCAGGAGAAAGTGGAGATGGATTGGACACTCTCGAGGAAACCGCTGGGTGACATCACGCGTCAAGCCCTCGAGTGGAACCCGAAAGGGGAGCGGCGAGTGGGACGTCCAAGGGTGACATGGAGGAGATCGTGTGAATAGGAGTCGAAACAGCATAGACTAGCATGGATTCTGGTGGAAAGTACAGCCGAAGACAAAAGCAAGTGGAGACGTGCAGTTGAAGCCCTATGTTCCACTAGGAACCCACGGAGACCAAAACTTACGAAGGGTTTAAAAAAATCAGGTGTGTAGAAAACAACGAAACTGTTAACACGATATTAGAACTGTATGCAAATCTCCAGTTTCTCCTTCTCATTGGATAGAACATCATCAATGCAAAGGAGACGAAAGCGTATGGTCTTTTACTGGTTGGTTTCTACATTGCAGGTTACGTTAAAAGATAAGTTTGTTGAGATGGAATGACAACTGTTAGAATATGAAATCAAAAAAAAGATTAATAAATCTTGGTCTTGATATGAGATTGTAAAAGTACATGTCAATGTCGGAAAATCCAACTCATTACTCAGTGTTGTACACAGCTGAACATCTAGAAGGGCTGCAGTAAGCTCAAGTCTTAGAATTGAAGCAACTTTGACAAGTGGAAACCTGGATTTACCCATCTTGAGATGAACATATATATTGTCACTCAACTCTTTTCTGATGTACATAGCTGCTCCGTATACAGCTTCAGAAGCGTTGGAAAATACATGGAAATCAAGTATCGCATAATGCCACAATGGCTTCAATGGATGCGTAACAGGGTGTCGTGTCGGTGATCGCTGATGATTAATTCTCTTCCTCCACCCTTAAGTAGGTGTCTCATCCTACTGCAGTCCTTTTATGCATATCTCTTGAAATAGCTTCCTTGTAGATAGTAGATTGAATGCTACTAGTTCAAGTGGGCCTAACACATATGACAACACGGCCAAAACGCTTCGTCTAGTGACTGATGTATTAGCATTCCGCAAGCAAAATCTGAAGATATCAGTGTTAACATTTTACTTAGAGCCGAACGTCTGTTCAATGGATAGCTTATCGACAGATATATCTCGCAGAGGGGCAACTCTGTCTTCTGGAGTTATATGCTTCAAAAATTCTAAGTTTAGGAAAACACATTTTGTCAAACAAAAAGCAGCTCTACCTAAGACGTGACTAACACTTTTTACAAGACTGAATAAAGTTTTGTGATCTTTGAATGATGCTTACACTCACCCCTACACTAAAGTCAAGGCCAATGACATCCAATCGCATGTGTAAACGGTCTTGAACACAGCAAAACTGGCACTAAACTTTAGAGAGGGCGGCACTGAATGGATGAACTGTAATCCTATATTCTAACACTGTACTATTCCGAGCTCTATCAAGACATAAAAATCTCAAATGATCTTCGCCATACTCTGGCGCCCTTACTTGTAAAACCATCTCTTCGGTATACACAGTAATACCAGCTGGAAACTCTCTGAAACTCACTGATAATCCGGCTAATGGTTCAACGCAATCAGAAACACTATGCAGAAAACCATCGTAGTAGACACCGTCATGTTTTAGCAAACAGCCAAATTCTACATGAGGTTTGCTTGATTTCCTGGAATTAAAGACAGGGTGATGAGGCAGGTCCTACTTTCATGGCTCGTTCTGATTGATTAGCCTTTCCGCGTTACCTCTCTTTTTATTTTTGTCAATAACCTCCTTATAATTATTCTATAAAACTATATCCCTCACCAATATTATCATAATCATAAGTTTTCAAATAGCAGCTCCTCTGCTACAGACTAACTCTCTATATTTAAAACTTCAGGGTAGAACTGTTGTGAAATGCCTATTTCCAATCAGCAGAGGATTCTTCTTCATCTTGTCTTCAATGTACCGATACATATCTGTGACTTTAGGAATCATACTCTCTACGCTCATATAACTGATGGAAACAAGCAACAGTACATGAGGATTTGATTAAGTCCCGTTTACAGTCTATCCAATGGATATTTTGTTCCATACAAATCTTCTCTACTTCCATACTGCTTTTCTAATATCTTATGAGCCGACTATTTGTCACCCTCAACGATAAGTTTCACTTTTTATCTCGCAGACAAGGAGACGCAAAGGCTCTTGAATGCGATTTGTTGATGACTATTTCGCGGACGGGCATTATAGCCTCACCAAGCCTCATACTGAAGGTAGTATAGGCAGTTCTCACTTAAGTAAATCCTCCACTTACCGACACTTTTAGCCGAAGTAAGTGTTCGAAGAGATGAATGTATTCAGAATCAAGGGCTCTTTTGTAACCTTGATACACAACCGGTCGGCCAGCTAAGCATCTAACGGTGTAACGTCTGACCCGTTACCTTAAAATGCATATGTATCCACAGATGAAATTTTGACTCTCATTTTCACTGGTAATATGTTGAATAGACTCTATTAGCGTCATGAGGTTTGATATTGCTGCTACAGTAAACATATTTCGTGTTTTCGTTTCTTCATCTGTAATTGTGATCGTGCTAAACCACCACTTCCCTGCTCTGCTGTTTTTAATAGTGTAATTTATTATGTTTTCCTCCTGGTCAACTGAAACACAATCGCTACTGTTTCGCGAATTTCAAACTTTCTACTGGAGACATACCGAATGAAACCACTACTGTCACTTAGTTGGTGAATATTACCACAGACCAGAAAACCTTCTCTTTTTTATACAACTTTGTTTTCTCATCATAATGAGTTTCCCTTTTTTCTATGTCTTGCCACTTTTAGGGGCAAGATGGAAAACACTTGCTGACCCGCACATCGTCCACATAACGCTATATTTAGCTAGTCGCAAAATGTCATCAAGAGCCGGCTCAAAACCTTAATCCTTTATAACGGCCTGAACCTTTATCCCCTTCTTTTTCAAGAGTGTGGGCAGTCTTTTAGCAATAACTTCGAGAACCGAACTGGAATTAAATTCATCCATACAATCAAGAGTAGTTAAGGTATATCTGTGCATCTAAAAACTATCAAGAAACTCAGTGGATTCTTTGGAGTTATCCAGCTGCAAGCCATCAAGCTTGATGGATTCGAATACACTTCTTTAAATCATGCATTGCCTCCAGAAGTCTCGCTATATTTCCGTAGCTCCGTGTGAATTCCATAACTGCCTTAAATGTGGTGCAAGGCATTGTGAAGTGAAAAATGATGTGAAACTGTTTCACGAATAATCAGCATTCTAAGTTACATTTAAAATCACTTCATTGATGCAAAATACGATAGATTGAGATGTCTGTAAAAATCCGCACTGAAGCGAATTTCACCCCTCACACATATATGAGGGAAGTGGAAAGAGATATCTGAAAAGCGTGTATGCAGTTAATGAAGCTCGAGAGAATTTGCAGGGTTCATTCCTTCGAGGATTTATTGAAATATAGACCATCGAAGACACGTAGTGGATACAGAAACAACTAGTATTCGCATTTCAACGGACTTCAATTCATTCATTATCAACTTTAGACACGACACAATTACACTGTTCTCTTCAGATTTCGGAACCTGAAAAATACTCACCTTCGACAACATTATTATTCATTGATTTATGCTTTATATTTTACAATAGACACTTCTGAAGTTTCTATATCAGCTTCGGTTACTACTCCGCTTCATCTGAAGTACTGCGTACTTTCCTGTTTTCATAATACTTTCACCTTACTAAATTACCGGAATGTTTTGTAAACTAGTCGTGACATAAATATCATTATTTTTGCCATTCGCTCCGATTTATTGCTCCGTTGTTATCACTGTCACTCATATTACGATTATTATTACTACTCTCAAGGTTTTATCGGTTTAATTGGCAACATGAAACTTTTGTCGTTCACACACAATGTGACCGTCACTGGTAAAGTTTGAATGCAAAAAGCTATGTCACCCGAGGATAATTTAGTCAAGATTGGCCTTCTTGTATTGTGAATCGCGTTTAGAAGTGTCATCATTCGAAAGGAGAACTTCAACGCTTTAAGTTCAATATGAAAACATCTAATGTTATTAGGAAAAATAATATCAGGTGGAAGAATCTAATCTCTTATCACCTTCCAGATAAGTGTTTAATTCTAGATTGAATTTTGTGATGAAATGGAATAACCGAAGCTTTAAAATGGCACATCACAAATGCATTTTCACTGAAATAAATTTGTTTGACCCAACAATCGGAGATGTGAGCACCGAAACACAAAGATTCGATGTATATTCTTCTTGTAACTATTTCTACACTGCAAAGTCAGTTGAATATTGCACAGTACTTATAGCAGATGAAGCGACCAAACGTTTTCCTGTGTCACAGAAATGCAGTATCCTACTTCTTGGAAATAATCTCCTTGAAGCTATATTATATGTTTGTATACCAAATGGTTTTCTGTATAACTACTTATGGCGTCTGTGTAAAACGGCTTCTAGTGGACGAGCAGCCATTAATCGGCTACATTATCGAATGACTGCCCTGCTCACCTCTTTTCAATCAATGAAGCAATGTTTTGTTGGTGTCATATAAGTGAGTACTTTTCCAACCTGAAAAGATGCAATAAAACATGATCTCGCATGTTTATCTCTTTGTCTGACTCTGTGTTAGATATAATTATGTATATTGTGAAATGGTAGTAGGAATTATACCTTTCTAAAACACAAGAGGTTTCTCTAATAATAATAACTAGTGAGTGATTACTTTGGATTACTGATAATATTTACTGAATTACTTTTAAGTAGTGTATGTTTCTTGTGATATTTCTATGCTTATTTATTTTGAAAGGAAGCATGGACTAGCTGAAATGAACTGATATAATTATGCACTATGAATTAATTTGACTAGTAAAAACACACAGAAACCAGGTTTATCTCTATTTTTAACACAAGGATTTCGAGTACTATGTTGACTAATTTTCATTGTAAATGCAATGAATTGCATGTTGACATCCTAGTAGCAAGCAAAGGCGAGTGTTCTAGTAACTACTGAATGCCATCAAGTTAAATGTCAGGTTTAAAACGTTTCCTGACCATTCAAGTTCAAGTCATTTTATCGATGACCTGATATGACATTCATACGTGATCATCATACGGCTTCCAGTAGCCACTTTTGGCTGTTTTATCTGCTTCTGAATGCTGCTAAGCGAACTGTTCCGGGGAAGTTTATCTATTTCAGAGACTCAGAATGTCCGGCGTCAGTGCTGTTCATGTGATTTATATATGTGTGTGAAATATAGTGTCTAATAAAGAGGAAAACAAATTAGTCCTGAGACTCTTAAAATTTACACAGCGTTTATATAGAATTCTTCACAAAAATGGCAAGACTTTATTGAAAGATATGGAATAAATTCAAAGCGTTCCGTCTTCACAAAAAGACTTGTCTTATTATATTTCTATGTTTATTATTTCAACCTTCAAACGGTGCTGCACCTACGTATTGAAGAAATATCAATGCTAAGGAGAAAAGCTTTTTTTTGAAATTTCCAAATTCATATTCGTTTAAACCACGATCCATCCTGTAAAGTGAATTGCATAGTCAGAAATCCTGTCGCAAAATTAGGCGTTCAGATCATTCATTCAGCTTTCTCACTTTCCTTTCAAGGATCTTTTTATGCGAAACGCATTGTCAACGAGGTTAATGAATTTTCACGCCCTTCTTTGAATTGTGTTTAAGGTCTGATTACGGTTGTGAGCAGTTAAAACAACTTGACAAATAATAAAAATGAACTCATATTAGAACGCTGCATCTTTTGTACTTCCTCACATAGAAATTTTGAAGGAGAAGAATTTTCTAAAGTTTGTGAAAAAGAGAGGAGGTCAGCGTAATGCTATGGATGTGAAATGGTGGGTACATGAGGATCATTATGGATGACGCTTCTTGAGTTGATCATGCTTCCTCAGACTTGTCACTTTGTGTGTTATTTAGTAATTTATGATTGGCCACTGTCAAAGACAACACGTGATGAGTAGCTGCACATTTCTGAATAGCAACAGACAGTCACTACAAATACAGTCAACAGGTTTTATCTTTGAAAAGAAACCTTGATAAGTAAACATTTCTTAATCCACTTCAATGTTTTTCAAAATGCGTAAATAGGAACTTTAAAATTACTGGAATCCCTGTCAGCAAATTCTCTGTATGAAGCGTAGTATTGTGTTTCTTATGAAACATCAGGCATATTTCACTATACGTTTCGCACGTTATTCGAGAAGTATGGGATCTTGATTACAGTGATGAAAACTTTAAAAGGCGTCCTTCAGTTATTCACAAAGAGCTGTTAGCTGATTAAGACAAAGTGTACTGTGTTGAGTATACGACTCCAGACCAAATTTCAACTTGTGCTTATAACTTGGCGATTCGCAGTAAACGATGGGTCAACATTATTTTACTAACCAATCACCTCAGGACGTCAACGAGAAATCACATAATGCCTTAGAATGTTATTTATTTTCTTATATGACGTTGTATACTGTAAAACATATGCCTTTGCCGATATCACCATTTCTGCTAGCATATTACAATGTTACTATTAATTGGTTCTTCAATGGTACTAGCGAACCACGACACATCTGATCAGGTGTCCCATCCATGGTCAACCATCTTAAAACTTGATTTTAGCAAATCGCTCGCTACTGACTTCACTCCGTAAAACCGACATCGCACATGCAACCTTTTATTACTGGTTTGTAGTGAATTTTCCACTAAGCAGGGAAAGGCAAAGAATAGAAAAATGATATCAGAACACAGTATTTGATGTAAATGAGCATTCAAAGCAGTTTTCTAGGTGAAATTGTGGATTTCTGAAGTTTTTGAAATCTCAATTGCAATTATCTGAAAATGTTACGTAACATGGTGTGAAATTTGATACCATCGAATTTAATATTGTAAAAATAAAGATAAAAAGTATACACATGAATAATTTTTGGTTTAAAATGTCAAGTAGATCATGACTATAGACAGCTGAGGCCTTAGCAATTCATGACTTTAAGCCAGACCTTTGTGTACAAAAGAAGTATGTACAATCCCTAATGCTGCCTTGGCCTTAGAGGGATAGACATTTATTTATTTTTTATTATTCTATGTACTTTTCCCTTATTACTTCGATTATTATTATTATTATTATCATTATTATTATTAATACGACTCTCATTCTGAATCTTTTCCACTTGATCTACTTGACATTTTAAACCAAAAATTATTCATGTGTATACTTTTTATCTTTATTTTTACAATATTAAATTCGATGGTATCAAATTTCACACCATGTTACGTAACATTTTCAGATAATTGCAATTGAGATTTCAAAAACTTCAGAAATCCACAATTTCACCTAGAAAACTGCTTTGAATGCTCATTTACATCAAATACTGTGTTCTGATATCATTTTTCTATTCTTTGCCTTTCCCTGCTTAGTGGAAAATTCACTACAAACCAGTAATAAAAGGTTGCATGTGCGATGTCGGTTTTACGGAGTGAAGTCAGTAGCGAGCGATTTGCTAAAATCAAGTTTTAAGATGGTTGACCATGGATGGGACACCTGATCAGATGTGTCGTGGTTCGCTAGTACCATTGAAGAACCAATTAATAGTAACATTGTAATATGCTAGCAGAAATGGTGATATCGGCAAAGGCATATGTTTTACAGTATACAACGTCATATAAGAAAATAAATAACATTCTAAGGCATTATGTGATTTCTCGTTGACGTCCTGAGGTGATTGGTTAGTAAAATAATGTTGACCCATCGTTTACTGCGAATCGCCAAGTTATAAGCACAAGTTGAAATTTGGTCTGGAGTCGTATACTCAACACAGTACACTTTGTCTTAATCAGCTAACAGCTCTTTGTGAATAACTGAAGGACGCCTTTTAAAGTTTTCATCACTGTAATCAAGATCCCATACTTCTCGAATAACGTGCGAAACGTATAGTGAAATATGCCTGATGTTTCATAAGAAACACAATACTACGCTTCATACAGAGAATTTGCTGACAGGGATTCCAGTAATTTTAAAGTTCCTATTTACGCATTTTGAAAAACATTGAAGTGGATTAAGAAATGTTTACTTATCAAGGTTTCTTTTCAAAGATAAAACCTGTTGACTGTATTTGTAGTGACTGTCTGTTGCTATTCAGAAATGTGCAGCTACTCATCACGTGTTGTCTTTGACAGTGGCCAATCATAAATTACTAAATAACACACAAAGTGACAAGTCTGAGGAAGCATGATCAACTCAAGAAGCGTCATCCATAATGATCCTCATGTACCCACCATTTCACATCCATAGCATTACGCTGACCTCCTCTCTTTTTCACAAACTTTAGAAAATTCTTCTCCTTCAAAATTTCTATGTGAGGAAGTACAAAAGATGCAGCGTTCTAATATGAGTTCATTTTTATTATTTGTCAAGTTGTTTTAACTGCTCACAACCGTAATCAGACCTTAAACACAATTCAAAGAAGGGCGTGAAAATTCATTAACCTCGTTGACAATGCGTTTCGCATAAAAAGATCCTTGAAAGGAAAGTGAGAAAGCTGAATGAATGATCTGAACGCCTAATTTTGCGACAGGATTTCTGACTATGCAATTCACTTTACAGGATGGATCGTGGTTTAAACGAATATGAATTTGGAAATTTCAAAAAAAAGCTTTTCTCCTTAGCATTGATATTTCTTCAATACGTAGGTGCAGCACCGTTTGAAGGTTGAAATAATAAACATAGAAATATAATAAGACAAGTCTTTTTGTGAAGACGGAACGCTTTGAATTTATTCCATATCTTTCAATAAAGTCTTGCCATTTTTGTGAAGAATTCTATATAAACGCTGTGTAAATTTTAAGAGTCTCAGGACTAATTTGTTTTCCTCTTTATTAGACACTATATTTCACACACATATATAAATCACATGAACAGCACTGACGCCGGACATTCTGAGTCTCTGAAATAGATAAACTTCCCCGGAACAGTTCGCTTAGCAGCATTCAGAAGCAGATAAAACAGCCAAAAGTGGCTACTGGAAGCCGTATGATGATCACGTATGAATGTCATATCAGGTCATCGATAGTGTATAAAATGACTTGAACTTGAATGGTCAGGAAACGTTTTAAACCTGACATTTAACTTGATGGCATTCAGTAGTTACTAGAACACTCGCTTTTGCTTGCTACTAGGATGTCAACATGCAATTCATTGCATTTACAATGAAAATTAGTCAACATAGTACTCGAAATCATTGTGTTAAAAATAGAGATAAACCTGGTTTCTGTGTGTTTTCACTAGTCAAATTAATTCATAGTGCATAATAATATAATAATATAATACAGGCTGACTACTTTCAAGAATCCTTGATGTCGCTGTTGTTTGACTGAAGATGTCACCACTGAGGTGCTTGAGTTTAGGAGAGATCACCTGTAGGACTTTGATCAAAACACTGATGAGAGATTGCAGATGCACATATCTGAATCAGCTCTAAACGTGGATTCGAAGCTTCGTTCCCCATTACCATCAACCATCTTACAACAATTTAAAGTGCAGACCAATGGAATACCAGCTAGCATGCTGGCGGCATTACAAACCTAGCCGACAGAATTCAGTCTGCAGCAAACGGAAGACTAAACTCATGACAATAGTTAATACTTGTTGTCCAACCAAATTATTTTTTCACTTTCATACTCATTTAGTTGACAGGGAGATGAGATATTTCAAATTATATCCCTGAAACATCCCTCTTTAAAGGATGAACATAATTTGTTCTCGATCTACATACAAATTCTTTCCATTATAGAAATCATTAAACTTCCAAATGGAAAGGGTAAGCTCCACGCCGAAATAATTTTGGTTTTCTTCTACCGTGAATTGATATAACCAACAAAAATCCCTTTCACTCACTTAAATGCACACTGTTTATTACATGAATTCCATTGGATCAATTTAAACAAAGCACTAGTGATACATAAGACAGTAAAAATTCGGTTCCATTTACAGTATACAAAGACCTCAGTGTTTTGTGTTTCGTCGAATCGGATTCATGCATATACTGTGATAATTCCTAATTATCCTCCTTCATTTATCTACAATAATCTGAAATACACTGGAGTTGTAGTAAAAGTGTCATTAAAGTTTTATGCAGTTAAGAAGATAACGACGTAATGAATCCGTTTCATCGCGTCATTGCGTTATTTAAATTAGAAACTTTCAATTTGTCAACGACATCGCGATATAGTCAGAACATCTGCACACTGTAATAGTTTATAGTAACATATGTGTCAGCTGAATACACACCACACGGTAAATGATGCTCTCTTACTATATGCAATATCCAATGAACAACCTGGAATGAAATTATGAAATAGTTCTGGTTTATAATCTGCAAATACGAAATGAAGGAATGAATCTTCAACAATAATATCAGTAAAAAGTTTGAGCATTTTGGATTAGATCAAATAAAGTATAATTATATTTCAATAGTTCACACACAATGATAACTGTTTTGTTATTGGTAATATTTCGAGCAAAATTACTACTGCCCGTGTTCACACCACTGTTGGAATTGTTTTATTCTCACATTTATGATTTGTACTCATATATATAGCTCATCAATTTTTTGCTCACTCATGTTTTTCTTGTATTCAGAATTATATTCCAAGTTGTTGGTAGTTGTACTGAGTCACCCTTGTTACATGTATCCAGTTTGACCTTAATGAATACAGATTCTGTTATAAGTCTCTCTTTGCATTTGGTCATGTTAGTTTTCAGAATACACACATTGTCCCAATCGATATTGTGGTCTTTGTCTCATGCATGTGCAGCTATCGATGAATTTTTTTCAAGATTCTTGAAGGCTTGTGCTCCTGTTGGTTGACGTTTGGTTAGGCGTTTATGTTCGTTCACTCGTATTTTAAGTGATCTGGATGTTTGCCCCACATATTAAGTCGGACAGTCAGCACATGACATTTTATAAATCAAATTGTTTTTATCCATCATTTTGATGGGATCCTTCAGTGAATTTATTTTATTCTTCATTAGATTCGTCGGTTTAAACGTTGTTCGAATGCCGATATTCTTGAGGTTTCTTTGAATTGCCTCTGATGTACCATTTTTATATGGTATTGTGACTGTTTTTTTTTGCATTCTTCCATCTCGTTATTCTCCGATCTTACCCTCCTTTTTCCCTTTTTTATGTTATCTTTTCAAAATTTTTTTCGGTAGTTTTGTGAAGTAACATTTCGAATAGGACCTTTATCTCTTCACGCAGGTCGTCTGGTGTTGTTGTTAGTCTACGTATTCTATCTGCAAGACCTTGCATTAATCCTCGATTAACCGCGAGTGGATGAGCTCAATGATAGTCAAGGAATCTTCCAGAGTGTGTGGTTTTTCTATATATCGTCGTTTTTATGCTACCATCTGTCGTTCCTTGTATTTTGTAATCTAACATAAGCAGTTCCCCAATTTCATTCTCTATTTCCATAGTGAATTTTATTGAGTCAGCATACCTATAATAATGATGAACTAAATATATATGAGTACAAATCATAAATGTGTGAATAAAACAATTCCATAAGTGGTGTGAACACGGGCAGTAGTAATTTTGCTCAAAATATTACCAATAACAAAACAGTTATCATTGTGTGTAAACTATTGAAATATAATTCAACTTTCTTTGAATCTTCAGCAGTTTTTCAAAGTATTCGTTAAACTTTCATTAATAAATTAGTCAATTAAGAAAAAAACAGAAATGTTCACTAGTTATTGTCAGAATGAAATGGGCTCAGAAGTAATAAGAGTTTGAATTTTATTACGGTGCAGAATTAGCAAACAGACAAACTGCAAATACAATTATAGACAAGTTCAAACACGATGTACATTACAGTAATGATAACTGAAAGAAGGATGATAAATTATTGAAACCATCCAAAATGTCCCTACTAACATCCCTACAAATATCGTCATGAAAAAAAGGTGAATAAGAATCTTCAAATTGCCATTCCCTTGTGGATCTGAATCTGACTGACTATGGACTGATTAATTTTGAATTAAAACATTAAGACTTTTAGCAGAATATTTGACATCCCAAAGGCACACAAGACATGTAATTTTGCTGAAACACTTTGGATTAGAGATCAACCAGACATTCAAAAGCCCAGCATCATTATATGGCTAGTTACGTAGTGAACGATTATATCGAATTTACACAATCTAAACAAGTATTACATCAAAAACTTGTCTACAGATCATCGTCAGTCAACATTCGCCCTTACAAGTCCTTCTGATGGAAAACCTAAATAAAAATACAAGTCAAAATTTGAATCCCAAACTATTCCATGGATGAAAATAAAGCATATTTGCAGTCTCGTTGATAAATATATATATATATATCGTTTCGTCGATATAAGGTATTGCCTCACCTGTCAGAAAGGAAACAGCTAAGAGTGAAATACGGTTAGAATTTTTTGATTGTAAACATTTGGAATAGGTAAATAGTGACTTGTGTGAGCATACTGTGTATTTTAATAAAGTGTTCCAAACATCATTGCTAAGTACTAGTGGTAGTAGGATTTTATTTGAGACATCCTGTGGAATTGTGTTGTATTCGACCATAATTTTCTCGTTTTCAGAAATAACATGTCTCGATACTCCTTGATACAGTAAGTTCATTAATTAAATATTGAAGTTAGCTGAAATGTTTACCCAAAATTTTGTCGTGTTATGGAACAGTCTGATAGTTGAATTTTTAAATATTATTTTATGATTTACATGAGAAATTGAACAGAAAACATTGGTCGACTTCCGCATCTCTGAAACTCTATCCATTTTTCCTTATATTTTGTATCCCGTAGTATACGAGGTCTGAAAGTTCTTTCTATATGACAGTGACACACTAGCTGCCTTTCTGAGCTGTATGTTCTTACTGACATGACTGAGCCAACAGTATATAAAGCGAACTCGCAATTCTCAAAGTTAACTTCCAGTGAATATTTATTCTGTGGATATCCTTGATGACTTCAACTTACACATTTGAGTGACAGTGGGTTTCGTTTAATTGGATGTTAACAGAACTCTATGAGAATGAACGTGTGAGTGTATTAGAAAAGTGCATACTTGTCAGTCAGTAACCGCGTAAAACTAAAAGCGTAAGGAAAGAAACTTAGAAGTAATGGAGAAGACTTGTGGTCAGTGATGGAGACGCAGTCTGTCAGATACTCTCCATTATTTGGTATTCATTATGAAGTATTCATTAGGAAGCTGATCAGTTAGTGGCTTTAGCACTAGACTGAAAAAATGTAAGCGACTAAATACAAAATCACAGAGAATATCCAATTATTTCCCTGTATATTTCAATTCACTGAATTCAGCCTGTATAATAGAGTAATAGCATAGTTTCAACTGCAGGCGGAACTGATGAGGATATCAAAGCTAGATCAACAGCAACAACAACAGACAACAATCAGCATAAGTGGAGAGAACCTGAGAGAAACAGCCTCCTTCACCTACCTGGGAAGCATCGTCTCAACTACAGGCGGAACTGACGAGGATATCAAAGCAAGAATCGTAAAAGCAAGACAAGCTTTCATTACTCTCAAGTCTGTGTGGAGGTCAACAGCACTTACTATCAAAAATAAGATCCGGATTTTAACTCCAGTGTAAAGTCAGTGCCGCATACTATACGGATCAGAGACTTGGCGAGTCATAAAGAGCATCTCAAACAAACTTCAGACCTTCATTAACAGCTGTCTTCACTCAATACTTAAGATCAGAAGGCGGCCAGAAAAGATCAGCAACAGGGATCTCTGGGAGCGAACCAATCAGGAACCGACTGTGAAACAAATAGGCAGGAAGAAATGGAGATGAATGGGTCATACTCTGTGGAAACCATCAAGTGACATCACTGGACAAGCCATTGCTTGAGTGGAACCCGAAAGGGACGCGGCGATTTGTTCGTCAGTGCAAAGGTGACTCGGAGGAGTTCATGTGAAGAGGAGATGAAAGCATGTAGGCAGACTTTGAGCGGAGTGAAAAAGTTGGCAGAAACCCGAAGGCTATGAAGACTTGAGTGCCTGAAGCCTTATGTTCCTCCAGGAATTAAAGGATAGAATAATAATAATAATAGATTACTGCTTTATGAGCAATAAATAACTTTGCAGTAAATACATGATACTTAGTGGTCTCAAGAATAGTCAGTACTGGAACACCTGGACAAAGATTTCAGATAAAATAATCCTTGAATGACATAACAGTAGCTATCATTTTCAATGGCACATAAATACTGATATACAATTGTTTTGCGTAATTCGAATCCATTTCATATTGTATTCCGCCAATTACCACTGTGATGAGTCATTATATTTTAGTTGAAACGTGGTAGTAAAAACAATACTAACGAAAACCTTCAAACACAGAAGGGAATGGCAGATGTGAAACACATACAAAGCGGCTAATCGAAGCGGGATTAGTATGATCCTAGATGAGTTGAGCATAAACCTGAGAACGTCAGAAAATGAGTTGATAGCTTTTTAATTTAATACAAGTGGTGTAAAAGTGAAAGTGAGTTTGCTATAGCATACACAATTTAAACCCCCATTTAAGTATTGATCATATGAAAACAATGTCAATTAAATCATTTTTGAGTACTTTCGAACTAATCTGTTTTTTTTAGATCGTGGATATCATCGATATCATTTGTGCCTAAAATTACACTTTATAATTCATTTCCGTGAATTGCTGAGTGACTGCAGTGACATTTCATGGTTTGCTTGATGTATAAACTTTGTACATTCTTGCCCAGTATTAGCTGTTCACTATTCCTGTTGTAAAATCTTGAAATTCTCTTTTAAACGTGACAGTTTTTTTTACTATATGTCCATTTTGAAACTGTGATATCATTAAAATAAAGTTTTTCAATAATTCTTTCGAATGGTCTCGTTCAATACAATGTTTAAGCGTCAATGGCTTCAGGTGCTCAGTCGATTATTTCATGTGTTGAAGAATTCACTAAAAAGTAGCTTTACACCATGTATTCGTATACGCAGCTTTAAGAGTTGCACCACCAATATTTTTACTGGTTCTGTATGAAAACAAAGCTGTGAATGTATCTTGTTCGTCCCTTGCTTAGACAGCCATACTAGATGAAGTTTAGAAAGCTGATTAGTAACCCATTTAATTGAACCCTCCATGTAAATAGTTCCATAGAAGCAACCAAATCGATTGATAAGCAAAGATAATTCCTCATAACGGAAGCTTTTCACTCGCTAGCTCTAATCAACTGACACCATAGTGATATTTATCAAACAGAATGCAATAAGCTCGGTTGAAAAAAAAGAAAATGTAGAAAATATAGTCGGCACGAAGTAAAGTTAACTAAATTACCTACCGATCCCAACAAAGTCATTATCATTCTGAGAAGACTGATTCAAGGCCCCCCAAAACATTTCAGGCCAAAGCCAAGTTCTGATTTCAATTTCGCTTTTGCAACTTGCGCTCAGTTCTTACTATTATACTGAATCGAAGGTGAAAGTCAGTTGTGGTCTTTGAGTAATCTGCAGCGCTGGTACTTGACCCATAGATTTATTGAAGGAATGTAGGCATAACTCAGTATTAAATGAACTATGATGGCAATATTAATATTGTACACGATAAGAAACTATTGGAAAGCAGGTTCAGGAATAGCTACTTTAGCTTGTGCTAACAATCACACAGAAGACATGTTGTATTCTGAATACCTGTGCCCATGAAACTAGAGATTTGAAAGTGGCACTCTTCGAATTCCAGATCAATGCAGATCTCTAAGCAAGAGAGGTATTGATAAAACCCTTATGGAGACATAACGAATTCGGTTGAAGTTCTCTTGATGAAAGTAATTAAGCCAAGGGTGAAAAATATTATCAGAGCTGACGTCGCTCTAAAACTAGTGTTAACTAGGATATGTAGAAGATCACTGAGTGATTTGTGATAGGGTAGCACAGCACGTAACACAAGTGGATGAATGTAAATTTCACATACACTCACTGACACTATTTTTTACCGACTATTATCGCATCACATACTTGTATCTGAATGCAATTTCTGGCATAATTTTCGTTTTCTTTACAATTATTTGTATTCTAGAATTCATAGATTTATAACTGCACATCCTGAAGAAGCATCCTGAAGCGTCCATTGAAAACGACTGTGCACGTTCAAAAAGTGTTTACTTTTTCTTAGTATACCATACCAATATTTAAGTTACAAGCAAAAAGATTCAGAAGTGACCACATATTTCAAATAATCCATCTGACCAGATGTTCACTGCAGAAACTATGCACTGTTCAAGGTGTTAACAGATTGAGTAAGTCTCCAATAGTAGTTACATTAGGCCTGATTTCAGTGACTATAGGATATTTGTTGAACTCATCAGCCGACTGTCTCTGACACATGTTCAAATGACAGAACTCTAAACGAATTGTCATCTATTCTGAATCGCCCAGTCACACAAACCGTTTTTGCTTTATTAAGGTGATATGTTATAAGTCATGCCACATATTTTAGGCAGTCAATGGGCAAATAGGCTACTACGGACCAGTTCGTTTCCAGTATGTGACGTAATAAATTAATAGGCATGGAACCAGCACGAACCCACAAATACCCCGAACAAATAATTTAGTTCGCACATTTTATCCCTTCGTAAACTTGAACAAAGCAGGGAAAAAAACCCGAGGAGGATAACATGAAGTTATTTTCTTTCGTTTGTTGTTTATAACAGTAAATGATTTTAATATTGATTTTATCAAATATTCACATGAAGGTCAATGACCCTTCTATCCAGTGAATAAAAAGCTTACTGGGAGGGAAAGAAAGTCTAGAGTAATGAGAGAATGTGGTAGTTTCAAAAGGGGTGTAATATTAGTAGCTAACAGTTCGTGCCACTTAATACTACTAATTGAATGAGACCAGTAGTCATATAAAAAGCAAGTCAAGCAGCAGTATTTCCAGGTCAGATTATCGAAGTGATCTAAATACCTGGAGGAAGTTTCGCTGGATTTAGATCCAGGCCATCACTACCCCCATTATGTACTCTGAGAAGAGACCAGCAATTTGTGTAGCCTCTACTAGCAAATCGTTTAGATGGTGGATTACATGAGACGATAATCACTGAAATGTAAATCGATATATGAGTTCGCCTGACAGTTTTCAAGCAGTCACTGTTCAAAATTAATATGGATGTGTACCTTATTCTGAAATTAAGGATTCTTGACAATAAGATTAAACAAGGTGAGATTCTGGTAGACTTCTTCCTCACAATCTTAGTAAATGAATTTATAAAAGATTTCTTATACAAGTTGGATGCTTATCGTCATCATATTCATGTTACATCTATCTTAACTATTGAGAATTAGTGATGAAATTTAATAGCCTCCGTCCTTGGATTTCTTTCCGTTTTGGAAAGATGCAGTATAACATTTCGTAATTTGTTATTCTCGGGCTAACCAGGTAGGTAAATGTGTTACTTTTGAGAAGCATGTATAGCATAAAAACATTCACAGGACTGCACATTCATTTCCCTAAAAAATGCGTCCATTATATAAAAAGAAACATTGTAAAATACATTGAGAACAGGGTAAAGAGATCAATTATGGAAGGAACTTGAATATATTCATGGAACCTTATTAGAAATGTTTATTCTGAATAGTTTCTTAAAGATACACGTGAACATATTAGATAGAAAAAACAGAAACTAAATAAGCATAGACCAAACCAATATTCCCTGTCATAATTTTGATGAGAATTTGTGAAGTGGAATCTGGTTCTTGAGAATAGCTGGAACTATATAGAAAGCTTCACTACCATCGCCTGGTAGGCTAATGCTCTTTACCAAATGGAAGAGTAAGCTAGATATTTTGTGTAATTATCAGCTCCAACCCTGACATGTAGACAGCTTTGTTAGGGATACCGTTGCAGCGTTTAGGCAATTTATCAGTGAAAGCTAGAGATTCGATGAGCGTCTATTTTGGTAACTAGGAAATGTTCACATCTGAAAAATCTATTACATATAGGGGCGAGTAATGTACCCTCTGATTCCGATAATTGCTTAGAATAGATTCAGCTGTTCGAAGAGCTTGACGCATACAGTGGAGTATCAAAGCCTTTTAAATTTTCATCAGAAGCAGCCTTCTTTCCACAATGACAAGGAAGGATTAGCGAAAAAGCTCTTAAGGAGAGCTAATTGAATATCTATTGCCAATTAAACATCTCCAAGATAACAGAGGTGGATTGGACACTCTTGTCGAAACTTTCTGCATACTGTCGATTGAAAATCGCTTGAGAAACGACAAGTCATGTGTGAGTCGGAGATAGCAAAGTAGGAGATGGTGTGAGAATGAGATGAAAATATATCGGCGGTCATCGAACCAGTTAAAGAGGACTTAACTAAGGAGGAAGATATAGAGATAAGTTACTGAAGCCCTGAGCGGCATACATATTCGCATGGAGAAACATAGTCGCAATTCAATATGAGAAGCATTACTTGATATAGAACCGTATAGAATAAAGACCCATGAATGGCTACTATAAATATTATTGTCTAATCCCTGAGCGCCGTTATGAAATATAAAATTTTCAGACTAATTCGCCTATGTGTGTGATCTGTGACCTAAACAAAGGACACCCTCTTTGTTTCTCTTGATCACTGTATATGAAATCACGCACACCCTGTAGTTTGATCTGGATAATATCAGTTTCCAAGTGCAACTATGCAGAAATTTCACTCCTACCTGTTTAAATTTCAAATTATTTGCAAACTGAATATTTGGTTTAAGAAAACTTCTCTTAAAATACAAGAAAACATGGAATGAATTGTGATAACAACAAAAGTAATAAGTGACGTAATCACACAAATAACCATTCAGAGGAACATTTCACATAAACACAAAGGAAAACAAGCTGTCAGTTTATACAATTCAAAGAATTTGTTATGAAGAGTGTCTTGACGAGAATTATTTCCTTCTTCCTCGATTTCAGGCAAGTAAATAAACTAAGTCTGAATGAAGAGATGTCCAAAGACGGATAAAATGTATTTTCAGAGCTGTGATGGTTTAGTTAATTGGC
Source organism: Trichobilharzia regenti (assembly GCA_944472135.2). NCBI lineage: Eukaryota > Metazoa > Platyhelminthes > Trematoda > Strigeidida > Schistosomatidae > Trichobilharzia > Trichobilharzia regenti. Next base: position 48,956 of record CALYDD020000394.1, on the reverse strand, counting down.
TAGTTTCTAACTGGACAAGACAGTCATAATAGTCATATGGAAATCGAAATTCATAGTTTGGGCATGTTAGTTCGAATGCTGACCATCTCAGATACACTTAGAAGATGAAGATTCAATCAATTGATACGAATCAACTCGATTGGTTTCGCTTTGTCTGCTGTGTGTCCGCTTTCAAATAGGTGCCAACAACAAGAACCTTGAATGGCTTAATCTTCTTCATCGGCGTGTAATATTGTAACTACTGACAAATTCACAAAATAAAACTTGAAGAATCTGGACTTCACCGATAATATGTGTCTGATTTCATAGGAACTGGAAGATTTGCAAGTGAAAAGCAACAAGCTGGCAGAAGAAGCATCAAAGATAGGATTTCAGGTGAACGTAGAGAAAACAGAGGTGACGGAGATTCCTGGCCAACAACAACAACAGCAACAACAACAGACAACAATCAGCATAAATGGGAGGAACCTGAAAGAAACAACCTCCTGCACCTACCTGAGAAGCATCGTTTCAACTACAGGCGGAACTGATGAGGATATCAAAGCTAGATTCGGAAAAGCAAGACAAGCTTTCATTACTCTCAAGTTTGTGTGGAGGTCAACAGCACTCAGAATCAAAAATAAGATCCGGATTTTCAAATCCAATGTGAAGTCAGTGCTACTTTATGGATCAGAGATTTGGTGCGTCACAAACAGCATCTCAAACAAACTTCAGACCTTCATTAACAGCTGTCTTTGCTCAATACTTAAGATCAGATGGCCGATAAGAAAATATCAGCAATAGGGATCTCTGGTAGTGAACGAACCAACCATGAACCTATTGTGAAACAAATAGGCAGGAAGAAATGGAGATGGATTGGCCATACGCTGAAGAAACCATCAAGTGACATCACTGGACAAGCCATTGCTTGAGTGGAACCCGAAAGGGAAGCGGCGAGTTGGTCGACAGTGCAAGGGCGACTTGGAGGAGGTCATGTGAAGAGGACATGAAAGCATGTGGGCAGACTTGGAGCGGGGTGAAAACGTTGGCAGAAAACCGAAGGCAATAGAGATGCGCAGCTGGAGCCCTATGTTCCTCTAGGAATTAAATGATATAATAATAATAGTAATTATAGTTACAATCTTTGTGAAATCCCGCCGTGCTTAACATTACATCTATCATATCTCACAAACAATTTCGCCTATGAAACGTATAATAAATTATCTAGTTGATATAAGGTATGGGTATTCACGTGGTTACATTCAATTCAACCGTTGCATATGCAGCTCACTAAATAAAGTTTCTGTTAACATCCAAAACTACAACCAAAGTGTGTACTTTTAATAAGCTACAAACTATGACGAAACAGCTCTCCAGTACTGCCTGGTTTTCAATGGTTCTATATCTGATAGCACTCTTTTGTCAGACTTGAAAAAAATCAAATCAATTTTTGCAAAGTGGTTTTTCATATTCTCAAATATTTGTTTTGTTTTGGCTTATATATATATATATACCGAGTCTAGAACTCAGTATATGCCAGTTTTACGTGTCTGGATGAAGCTAGGGAATTGCGTGCATTAGATTGAGAAATTGGGCGAAGTTTAAATGTAGCAGCTACCCAAAAGCGAATATACCACAGCTTAAGTAAGCAGTCGCAATTAAGGAGCGATTAAAGTTTCATAATCGTTCTAAGTTGCCTAAGTTTCGCAGTCTCCTGAGCACCTTTTGTATTACTGATTCCTTTCCTGAATCCACTCAGAAATCACGATTGCATTTAGATCATGTCATCAATACTTTATCATGAAAATAATTTGATAAATATTTTGCGGTTAACGGTGTTTCATTGAATATTCCACGGAGGAAAATGTAATGGAGAGAAGAGAGTGGCTTCGGAAGAAATGAATAAATAGTTAGATGTTCTTCTGAATTAACTTTGACCTCAAATAGCTACTTACAAGTAAGAATTTAGATATCAGATGATATTCAGTCAAATTTCCTCAATTTTTTGTCGTAAATACGTCGGCAACTCACACTGAGTTAGTATCATGATTGTTCCTATTATGTATTTTGTTAAAACATCTGGTATAAAGTTAAAATCATCTAGGAAAGGAATTAGTCAGGACAGTGAAAAAAAGAAACAAGTAGCTCAATGAAGTTAACTTCTACATCCACTTAGAATAGTTTTGACAGCGTAACACAGAAAACCACCGATAAATTTACTTTGGTGAGATTCTTGTTCGCTTCCTGTGGACAATATCACGAAGACATTTAGATTTCAGTTCTGAAATAGTTGAAGGAACTTTCTTAATCTATTCACACTCAAGATTTATAGAGTTATATATATTGATTACAGCTTGATTTCACACCATACTTTTTGTGCAGGTATGGGATTTTCAGCGTATGATATCGGTATCCCAAATTTCGCCTGCCGACCATTGATATCGACCATGTGCATGGTCAGTGAGAGTCAGTCACCTTCATGGCCTGCTTACATCTTGGGCTACCAAATACCTCAAACACTACAAATCATATTGCATGTAATTTCTCATTTCTAATTGATTTTTAATCACTAAATCTTATTCAAATATGACCTGTAATCGGATTATTTCTTCTCGTGACTATTTATTATCCTTAAAACCTACTAATCTGCAATTCCATAAAAAAGACAAAAGAAAGCATCATGCTGGGTGGCAAACAGCTTTAAAAAATACCCGTATTCAATTCATGATTCTTCCCGCAATTATAAGTACTAATTGTCGCTCCCTGCCGGCTAAAATTAACTGTCTTCAATCACTCGTGTCTTCCATTATATATCATAATACTTTGAATCTTGCGATCACTCCATCAATTCTGCTATCCGATTCCTAGAGAAAATCAGAGGCATCCAAATAGATGAACAAGAAATAATGGTATCATTCGACGTGACAGCATTACATACATCCATCGGACAAAACCTAGCAAAAGAAACCATGGAGCAATTACTTAGCAACGACGAACAACTGCCACAACAATCAAAAATGCAACACACAAGCTGGATGGAATGCATAAATCTATGCCTAACAACATACTTCCAATTCAACGGCCAAATATATGAACAAGTCAAAGGAACACCCATGGGATCACCAATATCAGGTTTGATTGCAGAAGCAGTGATGCAAAGACTCGAAAATATAATTCTACCAAAGATCAAACCCAAGATTTGGATACGCTACGTCGACGACACATTTGTAGTAATCAAAAGAAACGAGTTAGATAAAACTCACAACTTAATAAACAACGTCTTCAACGACATCAAATTCACAAGAGAAGAGGAATCCGAGAACAAAATACCATTTTTGGACGTCTTAGACAAGCGAACAACCACAGGAGAATTAGAAACTCAAGTTTATAGGAAATCAACTCACACAGACCAAAGCCTGAATAACAACAGCAACAACCCAATAACACACAAAAGGAATTGCATACAAACACTATTCAAGAGAGCAAGGACTCACTGCAGCACTCCCACCTTAAGGAGCATTGAAGAAAAGTATCTCATGGACGTCTTCCAAAAGAATGGATATCCACGGAATTTCATCAAGAGACATATACCCCCAAGCCAACCTACCAAAGCGAAAGCCACCAAGGAAAGCACAAAGATAATCACCATACCATATATAAAGGATATCTCGGAAATCACTACAATACTCTTCAAACCTTTAGAAATTGACATCGTACACAAACCAACAAAGTCGCTGCACTCAATTCTATGTCAACCGAAAGACTCAACAGCGAAAGAAGACAAAACCAACATCATCTACAAAACAAATTGTAACAACTGCGAAAAACACTACATCGGCCAAAGTGGACGTCCCCTTCATCTTCGTATCCACGAACATAAGCTAGCCGTCAAAAGACATGATATACACTCCCTCATTTCACTACACACAGACAACTATGGACATCAATTCGACTGGGACAACTAACGTTCAAATATTAGACAGAGGAAATAACAAGAATGCTAGAGAATTTTTAGAAGCTTGCCATTCCAGTGGATCATCAATCAATAGACACATCGAGATAGACAAAATTTATCAACCAATAAGAAAGAAACTTCACACACAAAGGGTCAAAGTTCAAGTCAAAGAAACAACCGGTTCCAATACAAGTGTAGGGGACTAATATTAGAGTTCACTAACATTCCAAATATAAAAGTAATAATCCAAGTCAGTGGAGTGCTAAATCACAATATATTACCAAAAATACAGTGACGAGTTATAGCAACAAAAAGGATTACTTGTATATAACGTCTAAGTCCTCGGCTACAAATTAATTATATAATCCACGGGCACGTTAATTGTTTGGACTGCGTCTGCTGTAGCTGCTGTGTTCCGGTTGTAGAAATGTCTTCGGTTGAGAGTAGTAGGCTCCTACAATAAATCCGAAGTATACAACACGGTGTGAGTGGAGCAAGTAAGCAGAAGTGACGAGGGAGAAGACGAAGTCTCCAACAGCAGAGTGTATTTTTCAATTCTCCCAGGAAGTTATATATATTTCAACAAGAAGCGTTTTAAACAAAAATTATGTACAATATCTCGAATTTATACAAGTAACCAAAAAGTGTACAATCACATTGTTACGTACTCCACACAAGTGACCTAGAAGGTGTGAAAACACACACAAACAACCCATCACGTCCAAGGTCACCATGAGAGATGACTAATAAACTCGTGGAGAAATCTAAAAGCTCACTTCAAATTGAAGTATGGGCTGAAGATGTCACCCAGTAGGGTGATGAAAGCTTCTCAAACTAACCATCCAGCCCGGAGAACAAAACAACATCAAAATAATACTTGGATTATATCACATCAAGAAGCATGGTTAAATTATCTATATGATCACAATCTAGTATATCTAAATGATTTCAAATTCTTCAGGCAAGATCGGTGCAGTTCCAGGAAGAAACGCAGTGGTGGTGGCGCTGTCGCCATCTTCATCAATTCACAATGGCGTACATCTAATAATGTATGTTCCAAATTCTCTAGTGATAATATTGACTGCCTCACCTTTAAGCGTCGATCTAAACATTTGTCAAAATACAACTACATTTACATCTCGAACATTTATATTGCTCCTGGATGCAATTCCACAGAATTGTCTTTATTTAAGGATGAATTTACCTCCCTTGCTGCCACTCCTTTGGGAAATTTCTTGTCTATAGTTACTGGAGACTTCAATTCTAGCGATCACAGCTTCCTTATTTCACTTGGACACGATAAAATTGTCAACTTCCCGACTAGAATGGATAACACTCTTGATCGTGTGTTTACAAATGACACAGGAATATTTGAAGCTCGAAAAGGAGCCTCACTACTAAATTCAGATTACTGTATCATAAGAATATTGCCCAAAGTATATGGAAAGCAGCACGAAAGGGTCTTCTCATACCTTGGAAAGAAAACACAACACAGATGTTATCGCCATGACAACATACTGAATCTAAGGTCCATGTTAAAAGACACTAACTGGGATCTATTTACTGAACGAGCTCTTGATAACACAATTACCAACATAACACATTGTCTCAATTTCTGTCTCGATGTTTGTTGTTCAAAAGAGAAAATCTTAAAATTCGATCGCTTCTCCTCTTCTCAACTCAAGAAGCTCCGCCGTGAAAAAGAAAGGTTGTTCAAAATGAAAAATAAATCTCGTGTTAAGAGAATGAACACTTTGATGAAGCTTGAATTACAAAGATTGAATGCTCTCTATAACCAGAAGTTTCTTTCATGTAAATCCACATCTAATATGTGGAAGTTACTAAAGGAAACCACAGGCGGTGGGCAAATGATGAATGCTATTTCTGTAGATGTTAACATGCTTAATGAATCCTTCATATGCATCCCAGCAAATGTTATGTTTCCTAACTCAAATAGTGTAAATAATGACTGCTTCTCATGCTTTAACACGAATGATGTCCTCAAGCGTCTTCAATCACTCAAACCTACTCAGTCCCTTGGTCCTGATGGTGTTCCTGCTGTTTCTGTGTGTTGACATCTTGTGTTCCCCATTAACTGACATTTTCAACGTATCGTTTTCGAAAAGTATTATACCTGTATCATAGAAAAATATCAAGATCGTTCCAGTACCCAAATCAACAAGTGGACCTAATGTTAAGTTTAGACCCATTGCTATTACCTAACGTTTTTTGAAAGTTATGGAAAGACTTATTTTACTCACTCTTCAACCCTCACTTAAGCCTTTCAATGACCCCAACCAGTTTGCTTGTGAACATAGTAGGTGTGCGTTAGATTCCGCTGTTGTCCTACATCATAGTGTAGTCTCTAGTTTAGATAAAGGGGCTAAATAGGTTCGCTGTGCCATCCTTGATTACACATCTGCATTCGACTCTGTATCTAGGTCTCTCTTGCTAAGTAAGCTTGCTGCAACACAAGCTGAGAGCTAAACAAGTAAGTGGTTGCATTCCTATTTTTCTGATAGGAAGCAGTACACCGTCTACAATGGAAAGTCCTCCACTACTTCACTCACTTTAGCTGGTGTTCCTGAAGGTGCTGTTCTTTCTCCTTTTCCGTTTTCTTTTTTCTTACATGACTTGCCCAGTCTGATGTAGCCGCTTTTGTTAAGTATGCTGATGACCTCACTGTTTCTACCATATCTGTCAACTCTCAGACAGATTGTTCCAAATTAAATAACTTTCTGTCGGAAATTAGTCAGTGGTCCTCTTTAAACGGTCTTAAGCTTAATCCGTCTAAGTATCAGGTGGTCGATTTCACTTTCAGACGTAGACGTTACTTACAGCAACTAGTTAGCTCACATGGCCCCACTATCATTGACGTCATAGAGGTTGAAATTACGTCTAATGCCAAGCACCTTGGGCTGGGTTTTTCCACCGGTCTTTCCTGGTACTGCTTGTTACTAGAAAGATGTTTCGCTTAACGTTCTACATTGGGAAATTTAGGCAATCTGGCATACAGCAGTCTTTTGTTTCGCATTTTTGTGAATTCTTGTATTCTACCCATCCCCCTTTGATGTTGTCCATTAATTTTACCTGGACTACTTAAGAAAGACTTTGCTTTGCTGAGAAAGGCACTAAAAGCCGTTAGTAGGGCAAGTAGAATATCGTTTAACCAAATGGTTAACACTATGGTGGATAGACATACGATGTCGTGTAAGAAACTAGCGAATACAATATTGTCAGACCCCGAGCATCCCCTCTATACGCAGCTCTGTCCTTGCATTGCATCTGGTAGAACTAGAAGCAGCTATAGGAGGCTATATGCCAGGACTACCAAACACAAAACTACACAATACCATATTAGGCACAGCTGTTATGTGATAAGAAATCCATTAGGTATGACACGATCAACCTCCTGTGGCACTCTACAAATAGTCCCATTAACTTCTGTTTTCCTTTCCTCGTTACTATTACACTGTTGTTCTCATCTACTAACACACATCAACTTTATATTTCATATCCTGTGGTGCATTGTTTGAAATGTTAACGCTACGGTGTTGTTTTTATTATTTTTATTTATCCTTTATTTTTTGGCGTTGTTTTTTTGATTTTAAAAATCTTATAAAATAATTGAGGTAATTAGACGCAATATATTGTAATGCACGCTGAAAATTCCATACCTGTACCACAAATACTGTTTGGAATAAAGATGTTATTATTATTAACCACTGTGCTACCAACGCACTGATGGATAGAATTAACATCAACTGAAGACAATCCACTGTGACCGAAAACATTATTGGAAAATGAGATTCAGTCTTATCAATGGAACAACTATCTGAACAATATGAACAGCAATACCTGGATGTCTGCCCATTTAATCTCACATGAACATAGTGCGTAGATAACTTGTGCCTACTCACTTATCTTGTAGCTTATATAAAGATGACTTCAGCTGTGTGGAAAATTTCTGTTAATATTAGTTCTGCACTATCTTTTGATTCTGGTTGATATTACCCGTGTAATATGGGCGAGAATAGACGTCTGACGTTAGCGAATTTCTAAAATATTTCCCCTTTGACGAAGTCTTTATCCTATGAGTGAGTTCTGACACAACGGTTACTGTAGCTGAAAGATGGACAGCAGATGAGAATGTTAGCTACATTGAATCAGTCATGAAAAACGACATGCGTGAATGTTGTCCAGGTCATTTTCAGATGGATAATATGCAGCAAGCATTTTATGCATTGACGCGAAGACACCCAGCCGTGGCAAACCAGTCAAATAACTATCTTAATGATGAAGTCAACTGTCTAGTGCTATTGAATTCAAAATAACAGAACCACTGCGCTTTTTCAGGACGACGTTGTGTAAGTAGCACAATAAATGTTGATGGATGAGGGCTAAATACTTTACTCCGTTGCACAAATGACAAATCTTAGTAGTTTGATTGTTTGATCACATGAAAACCGTATTGCATTTTCATATTAAGCAAGAAAACGTGGTTCGCAAAATTTGATAGCAAATATTCATTCATAAGACTGTCCTTAATTTTTGTGTGAAATAGAAGTTCAATTAAAGGACTCCCAAACTGTTCCTGCCCATACTTATTTTTCCATCTTGAAAAGTTTCTGTATTTCCGTGTACACAAAATGTTGACGCTGAAGCGAGAAACTTTGTTGAGTAATGTACCATTCATATTTTTCTACTCTGTAAGACAGTTTGACAAATTCATTTCATAGTTCGAAATTCTATTTTGAATTTCTGCCAAATATTTCAGTGAAATTTATGTCGTTTCACTGATATTCAGTGTCAACATGAAAAGGAGCTCCACCATTTTTTTCGTAGTTTTAATTCCCGGTTCTATTTGAGTTGTAAGTAGTTGAAACAATTCTGAATAAAAACAAAAAGGAGCTCGTTTTTTATTGCTACTTTTCATGTACCTGCAAGTATACCATTGAGATGGAAACCGGAAAGGTATTAGTGAGCATGACACAATTTATAATGCTATTCAGGTTAAGTAGTGTCAATTTAGTTCGAACTTGCAATTTATATTAATTCATTGAAAAATTATTCAAATAGTAGATGAAATCTACTGAACACGATGGCGAAGCTCTGAACATAACAAATTTTAGACAGATTGAAAACTTTTATCATATCCACAGTGTTTCTAACCAGCTTTGCGTCAAATTATTTATAGTGATATTTATGCAGTAGTAAAGAATAATTCCAAGAATGAGATCATACGAATTATTATTATTATTTGTATTAGTTTATAAATGTGTGCTTCTGATACTTGAATTATTTTCTCTCAAATGTTCGTGGAATCTACTTCGGGAGGTTGTTTTTTGAAGAATCGTGTTTTTGAAATGACATTATTTAAAAATGAAATGAATATTCTTTATTGGCTCTCGACATATAAATTTCACTATCGAAGTTATACTGAAGTCTATGGAACTACGAGGAATCGACTGCATGGAACTGTGTTCACTTACAAATCGAACAGACAATAATTAGAGCGTTGGAAGAATATACCGTATTTTAATTCACTTAGGTAATACTATTTTGATTCGACGCATGATGTCATACTCAAATTACTGATACCGGCTTAAATTCCTAAAGGAACATGCGTCTTCAGCAAGGCATCTCCATTTCAGATTATGCACTATACTACGTTAATGACTATAAGGCATAACTCCCTATTCACACGGTCTACTTCATGTCAAACCTGAATGCAAATGGATTTGTGTATCTTATTTCAGTAATTTAAAGTACTGAACAACTATCACTGGTGACAGACTGATGGCAATAAACTTGAACACACCAGGAACAACAATTGTATCAGGATAATATGAGCTCATCTTTTATTATTTCGGGGATTCTTCTTAACTGGTTACAGCCTGAACGTTAGAAAAAATATGAATTACATTAAAGATATGAACATACTTTTCCAAGATCACTAGGAGTAATTGGTAGGAATTAAAAGTAACATTTGTCCGGAATGATTTAACTGATTAGGAGTTACAAACACCGACTATTTATAGAATAATTAGACAATTAGGCTTGGAAACAAAAAGCAGGGCTTCGTATATATATGTGTGCATAGATACAAGGTTTAGTTAGAAAGAGCATAACAAAAAGGTAGATTATGTAACTAAGGGAAACGTCTTATCTAATAGCCATTAAAAAAAGGACAGAAAAGAAACGAGGTAGGGTGAGTCATATTTAGATGAGAGAGTATAGTTTTCTATGCATGAAAAAAGTGACTCATGAAAATTGTAATTTTTTCGTTATCACCAGGGCAGTGCAAGATTCACCACCGTCTCTTTCTGCGTACATAGGTTTGGTTTAAGTCGTTTGATGGTAATTGCTTCAGCAAAGCGTAGCAAGCTAGGTTTCTTTCGCTTGTTGATTATTTTGAACGACTTCAGGGTGTCTACAGCATGACCAGTCTCCATCTGATGGCAAATTATCAGTCTACAGCCTGAAAGACACAATGAACAATGAAAAGAAACCTAGCTTGCTACGCTTTGCTGAAGCAATTACCATCAAACGACTTAAACCAAACCTATGTACGCAGAAAGAGACGGTGGTGAATCTTGCACTGCCCTGGTGATAACGAAAAAATTACAATTTTCATGAGTCACTTTTTTCATGCATAGAAAACTATACTCTCTCATCTAAATATGACTCACCCTACCTCGTTTCTTTTCTGTCCTTTTTTTTAATGGCTATTAGATAAGACGTTTCCCTTAGTTACATAATCTACCTTTTTGTTATGCTCTTTCTAACTAAACCTTGTATCTATACACACATATATATACGAAGCCCTGCTTTTTGTTTCCAAGCCTAATTGTCTAATTATTCTATAAATAGTCAGTGTTTGTAACTCCTAATCAGTTAAATCATTCCGGACAAATGTTACTTTTAATTCCTACCAATTACTCCTAGTGATCTTGGAAAAGTATGTTCATATCTTTAATGTAATTCATATTTTTTCTAACGTTCAGGCTGTAACCAGTTAAGAAGAATCCCCGAAATAATAAAAGATGAGCTCATATTATCCTAATACAATTGTTGTTCTTGCTTTGTTCAAGATTATTTTTGGGAAGACGTTCTGAGGGCAATAAGTTGAAACAAAGCCCAATCATCTATTTCAATTTGAAGAACTTATATGCTATTGGTTTACTTATAATATTGAGTAAATTCAGCTGATTTAGAGGCTGAAGTTTTCACCTGTAATAAAAAGAAAATCTATAATTCAAGAAATTTTGATAGAGAAGGAGAGACCTGATTTACAGTATAAAGTGATGCCATCATTCTACTTTACAGGTTCTCATCAGCTGCAAACTACCTGAAATTACAATGGTTACAAATAATAGCATTTCATACTACATTGTTTGAAAGGTAATAGAGAAGACATTATAACGTGAATGCATCTGGAATATAAGTATTCTAATCTAAGTCACTATCAATTTACATACTGCCAAACTATGAAAAAGAAAAAAGAGGTTGAGAGAAGACAGAAAACAGAAAAATCTAATAAACAGTGTCAACATGGCACCTCAAGAAGGTCAAGGTTCATCAATTTGAAAACTTGCTTAGTGAGTTGAACTCACTAGTGTGTATGACTAATCAATGTAATGAAAGAGGTATGGTTACCAAGGGAGTGAGAGATTGACCACACTCTCTTTCTGTATGCATAAGTTTGATCTGTGACGTTTGATTGCAATTTTTTCAGCAAATCGTAGTTAATTCGCTGTCCTTTTTATGTTTAGACCCGACAAAGGCTCTGGAATTGTTATAATGAGTAAAAATGATGATGTACATATGATGTTGACAATTCTAAACGACTCTGGAAAACTTCAAGTGGACAAAACCAAGAAGGTTACAACAACGCCATTCGAAAATAAAGTGAATAAATTCCTCAAAGAACTACTCATCAAGAAACTGATTGACAACGAAACGTACAATGAACTCAAATCAAAGGGTGAACGACTCCCATTTATGTACGGTCTACCAAAAATCCATAAGGCAAATGTGCCCTTAAGGCCCATATTATCAATGATAAACTCATCACGCCACAAACTAGCCCGATGGCTAGCTGATTCATTGGAGCCAATTCGACAAAAATTTCAAATCATAGCTAGAATGACACCTTCCAATTTTCTAAAGAAGTCGATCACGTTGACATATCAGATAAACTGATGGTGTCATGCGACGTGACTGCCTTATTTACAAATGTACCAGTGATGGAAACAATAAATATTATTTGTAAACTAAAACATCTATTGCCATTACCAAAGTCATAGATGAAACGGCTACTAATTCTTTGCACAAAAGACATCCAATTTAGATTCAATAACCAATTCTGCAGACAAACTGACGGGGTCGCCATGGGTTCATCCCAAAGACCCATTCTAGCAGACATCTTCATGGCTATCTCGAACAGACACGACTGAGTGACGGTATCAATGAAACGACATACTACCGTCGATACATCGATGATACTTTTGTTGTTTGTAATGATATGAGTCAGGCATCCGTATTATTTGACCGCCTAAATGAGATCAACCCAAACAATAAATTCATCATGGAATACGAACACAACGATGAGTTCAATTTCCTGGACCTAAATTTAAAAAGAAGAAAGGATGGAACGGTCGAAAAGTCCATCTACAGGAAATAAACTTGGACCGGACAATAACTTCATTACAACAGCTTCTGCGCTATGAGCTATAAACGGGGATTAGTAAGATTACTGTACGACAGGGTCAGAAAGTTATGTTTGCCTTAAGGAAAACGGGTATCCAAAAGGATTTATCCTAAAGTACAGCAAAGAAAGAGATGAGAAAGAGAAGTCTCCAACAGTTGAAAAGAAGAAAGTGTTTATAAGCCTCCCATACAAAGGAGAAACAGATTAAAAGAGGATAAAGGGAGCAATAAAGAGATACTTCTTTGCAGCCAATCTGGTAACACTATACAGCACTACGTGCTCTATAAGGCAATCAAAACTAGATAAGTACCCTGCTGATGTTAACTTTACCAGGAGAGATGTTGGTTGGTTTTATTCTACATACTGCACAGCCCCATATCCTTGGCGCCTTTCAAATTCATGAAAATATAATAGCTTAAGTTACGGTCGATCCCGCTCATAAAGGACATTTGAGATGCTTCTAAATCTAAACATGCTTGTTTCAGTTGAATTGCATTTTCATATTGTTTGAATATTTCACATACTTGAGCTGTCATTCCTGTTTCCTATCACTAAGCTGATCTTTCAAGCATACTGTTTATTGATGTCGTGTGTACACTGTTGGAAAAAAAACACGATTTTTCACTCCCTCATCTCAAAGAGACATTTATTGTATGAAGGGAAAGCCAGTTTAGAATAACTTGAGTCCGCTTAACATAGTCTCAACAGAAATGAGGATCCTCTATGGATGATAAGTAAACCACTTGGAGTTTTGTGCATTCGGATCTCAGCAAATCAGTAACAATAACCCTTAAATTTTAGAACAACATATTGTTGTTTTCTATTAGATCTCATCAGGCTTAACTCTAATATCACTACATAAGTTTACAAATAAAATTCAAATATGAACCAATCATGGTGTTTTGTCTATAGGATAATACGATGGTGAATATAAATTGTGCAATCAGTCATAATAGTAGTAATGATAATATTAATAATGGTCTTATCAATAATAAGAATGAAAAAGTGAGGCAATCTGTGGTAACACGAATAATGAAAAACAGTATGATTAAACAATCAAACAAATGTTCAGGTGGAAGTAGTCGATAAAGGCTAGTAAAAACAAGCAATGAACCGATTACGTAATGTTGGAATGTAAGGGAAGGAAATGAAACACGTTTATAATGAAGATAAGATTAAGGGATGAAAAGAAAGGGGTTGGAAATATAAATAAGGGGTGGTGTAGAAATCTTTAGTTGGTTATGTCTTATTAGGCCACGGGAGGGATACTGGCTGTACGAACTTCTTTTGAATGCATAGTTTAGGTTTAGTAGTTCGAATGCCTATCGCGTCAGCAGTGTGCAGTGGACGAATACGAAGTCTATTAGAAAGATTCGGTGGGATACGATGAATTACTTTGAAGGCTTTCGTTTTATCGACTACATGACCACTATCAATTAAATGTGACAGAATTGAGCTACGGATTGTTTTTGTCTGTCCTTTGCCAAACCACGATGGGAAATGTTCACTAACACGTTGGCTAAGCTGTCTAGTAGTACGCCCAATATAACTGTCACCGCAGGTGCAGTTGAATTGATAAATACACATAGATGTGGCAAAACTATCAAGCTTATCCTTCGTTTGCATCCCAATCATTCGTCGGCTAGAGAATGGCAAACATAGGTGTGCTGCGTAAAAATGTTCTACGTATATTCCATGAAAGTCTTTGGAACAGAATATCACGTGATAAGTCACCATTAAATTGTAACTTAATAAATAGAGGTTTCTTATGTGCAGTCAGAGTCTCAGGTTTTTTTCTCTGATGTTTTCATATGTTTCTTTATGAAACTACTCGGATAGCCCATCTCCGTTAAGGAATCGTGAATATATTCAAATTCCTTTTCTAAGAGGTCATCCGTACATATCTTCCTTGCTCTGCTGGCGAGACATTTTACAACCTTTACAACCTGATTGATATGATTATGAACAATAAATTGTGTTCGAAACGTCATCCAGTATACAATACTGTTTCACTGTGTGATACATTTAATAATCAAACTAATATGGAATTACTTAATACCACAGTGCCCAAGTTTTACACATATATTAATATTTCCCTGCCCCCCCCCACATATTTTAAACATTCGAGAAGTAATTCGGAACAAAGATTCGCTGAATAACTCAGGCATAGTGACATTTGGACATTCAGCAAACTAGCAGCCTTAAATCACAAAAATGGTGGAGCGTATTCGTTGTCTAGGTAAGGAAAATTTCAATATAATCAATGATAGCAGTACCAATAAGAGGTTGATGACCAGTAACAGCTGTAATTCAACCGGATATGGGTTTTACTCAGTCATACTCACGAAGCGTGTTTAAATCATTCAAAGAAATTATAGACTCAGAACTCTCAGTATCAGTCATGAGACACTGAAACTTTCCTGAACTTGTGATAAAGGTTTTCATCAGGCTACAATGAATACTGTGGAATATTGGGAGAGTAATTGACTGCATATCACCTTGAAATTGAGAGAATCATGCGAAATCTGAGAAACGCAAGCGCTCGAACTCCGGAAAGGAGACTTCATTTGGCTAATCTCGTATCTTGAAAACGACAAGTGCTTCGTGGATGAATCTCTCATATGCTAAACATGGTTCGATATTTTTGCCTTTTTTTGCAATCTATCAGTTGTCGATGACAGATTGAATTTCGATTCATGAAGACTTGCATTAGCAACCACAGACAGCAGTACATCAGTCATTGGTGTGTTGTGGGCTGGGTATTCAATGTTGACTTCGCCATATGTAATACATAAATCGTTAGCAGTTCGGAAAGTGGAGGAAGGAATAAGAACCAGCACTTTACCTAGTTTCCGAATGATAATACCATCAATTAGACGATTGCGTGGTTCAGTTCGTATGTTATCAACAAATTCTCGCTTGAAGCTGGTATCAGAAGCTGTTGAATAAAATTTCGAATGTTTCACTTGTGGACAGGAGCGTGTTTTTTGAACTCAGACGTCTCTCTTGTTTCAAAAGAAGTGCCATAGATTTCATGTATAAGGAGTCGACGGAGCTCATCATTTTGCAGATAAATTGATTCATATTGAAACACGAGAGTTACAGAAGACGTTACGAATCCAGGCCAATCTCAATAATGAAATGAGCTGAAAGTTTGACATCACGATCTTTATTCGACACACAACAGGTATCCAAGCATTCCAGGTAATTGGCGATTTCCTACGACGAATGGTGGACAGAAAACTTCTCAAGATTATTCAGTTATTTACAGTTATTAATAGTTGCATTTCACAATGACCGAATCACAGGAAACAAGGCAACAACACAAATGGGGTAGAATGCAGTCACTTATAGGCCTGAGATGAGAGGCGAGTTCGCGTCAGAATTGAAGGAATCTCTGGGCGCCTTGTTAGTAATATGTGCATGCTAATGTTCACGAAATTAAACACTTTGATGGCAATACTAGTGAATGTTGAATGTCTTCCAGCCAGTTTTGAAAAGCAGTTGAGAGTTAATTGCCGTGAGATGGAAAAGAGTTTGACTTATCTTCTACATCTTATTGTGGAAAGACAAGAGAGGCTGTTGAAGCACGTGTAGCATTTCCTCCAGACGTCAGTAATGAAATAGCCATGCAGATACTGAATGATTCATTTGTACAAGAATATGCAAATGCTCGTTCAAGTTCTGGAAAAATTATAAGAGGTTCTGAAGCCGTTAGTTTGACTGAAATTTTCTTCCTCATTTTGATACAAGATTCCGTTACGCCCATATCATGCTGGAGAGCATCAGATGCTTTTCTTATCTGAACTGTCTCATAAATCTAGAACGAATTTTCAGCAGACTAGCAATCAAAATGCGGGCGAAATGGGTTGATGTTGTTGGTTGAATTTTGGTGGCCAGTAAAGTGCTAGAATCCGAAGACCTAGTGTGGTTTGTAGAGGGGAGAGTGCGATTGCCCTAAGCACTTTTCGGAATGTTCGTTGGGCGCAACGCGGACATCAACTAAGAGAAGTCTGCAGGGAGTGGGTATCCTGTGTCTCCTTTTATTGTAGTTCAGTAGTACATTGCAAGGCGACCTGACAGTATTCAAGGAAAACCTAAAGGTAGCATCTTGTGTGAAGTTTCTCTTTGCTTGGTGAAATGAGCTGAAACCAAATAAATGACCGTCGAAGAGAGGAAACAAACTGCTGGGAAGCTAAGTTTCTTACGCTTGACTCAAATTAGGCCACATCGCAATGTAGTGTTATTCATGAAATAAGCCAAATGTGAATGCATGAAAGATATATGTATGAGAGGGTGAGGCTTGATGATCAACTGTTTGAAAAGAGACACTTTGCTGAATCACTCCATCTGATTTTCCTCATTTCCTAATTCGAATTTCAAAATAAGACATTTATTTCACAATGCAGACAATATCTATCAGTGAAAATATTATCTCGTCATCCTGCTGTTAGTGTTATGACTTTAAATTACAGAAATCTGGAGATTAGTGAATACGTAACTGACGCAACTGGGATCAGCAATTCGATCCATCACTATGCTACCTCAATGATGCGGCTAAGATCAGTACTGTCAAATGTTTGCATTCCTATTGATGAGGTGGCGAAATCAGGTTGAATGGTGGCCTATTCGATCACATCGTGTTCAAATGCATGGAATTTCAATTCTTCCATATTAAATATAACCTTCCAGGAGGCCAATGAGCAGCGCTGACGCTCCTCATGACATAAGGTGAATTTGGCTGATCTCGATGATACTGTTGTCAATTAAAAATCCCACCAACTGATGAATTGAAAAGTTGAATTATATAAAATCCAGGTTTAATGTAAATAAGTTAGCTTCGATTGGTGTGCTAATGACTCAGAATGAGAACACCGAATCCATCTGACCAGTAGGAATAAGTTAAATATTTGCGTGAATAAAATGTATTTAGAAGACAGACAGTTAACATTATAAAGAAAGTGAATTATTTAATTAAAAGTGTTCATGAAATCCACTGCACAGCAGTACATTTCAATAATGTCCAGAAGACACGTTTCACGGTCTAGCGTGAGGAAGAAATTCATATTCTCTTCTAGTTTTCTCTTCCCGCTCCTGTTGAAAAAATGAAAGATGGTGAGCATTATTGACTTCATGAAAGAGCAAGAAACGCTGAATGTTATGAGTAAAGGGAGAAACACGAATGAATCGACCAGTATTCACTATCGGTGTGAATAATTTGACTTGAAGAAGACACGTCATTCCTCACCCAGAATGACAGATAGTCAGTGAGTGCAGTCAACTTCATCCAATCGCATATTTCAGATATCTTAAACGCATTTATTCGCGCTAATGTGCGTGTGTCTCTGTGGCTGTGGGTGTGAATGATGGTGTATTGGGAATTTCTGACGTGGTTCAAATCTACTTGACCACAACTGGTCTTCACTCGAGAAGAAGTAGTCGATTGGGTTTTGTTGAATGTGAAGTCTGTGATACACTGCATGATTGCCTTCAAAATACTAAATGTGATTTCAGATGATATGATATGACATAAGTAAATTGGTGATCCAGCGATGATCACACAAACCCTGTCTCTGTTGTTCAACATACAAATTTCAGTTAAACATATTTATCTATGTAGGCAGGATGTCAGTTTCTCTCATCAGTCGATTTTCAAGAATCAAATGTGCGGAGTTCGTATTAGATAGTAGGTTAATCTTACTTTCCAACCTCTCGATGGCAGTCTTGTGAATTTTTCTGAGGACTTGAAAAAAAGAGCAATGTAAAAGTGACATATTAGTCAAAAAAGCAAGCTTTATTCATCAGCTTTATTCATGCGTAGACTCCTTGTCCTACATTTGACAGGATCTGACAAAGCCTGGAGTAATAAATGCATTGGATAATTTCCTTTGTCTAGAAGATGTTTGATGCAGGACATTTCTTGCTCAATCTGTCAACACTGCCTCTATTGTGAAACACTCATGTGTAAGTAAGTCACTGGTAATAAACTGGGAGGCAGCGGTTATTCCAAAACCTTCGTTGCGATAACGATAAACCATCGTTGTCATTGTTGCTTTTGATTTTCACAAATGTATTGATTTATCTACCTGACGCGTAATAGCACACACGTGAACACATCGGGAATTTTCTCCGCTACTAAATTCCTTTTATCTCTGTCACATAATTTTACTACATTTTGCGCAAACACGAATACTGATCTGGTTCCTTCCTAACATTTCCACTCTGAGTGAGCATGTGCTTCAGCCACTGTGTACCTTAACTTTCGCCTTTGCATACTGATGATTGCCGTCTGAGCATTGATCCCTTAATGTACTTCTCAGCCTATGCTAGTTTCTGTGATCAGTGGACATTCTTCACTGAATACACCTATATACAAGCAGATGTTGTGTGCCGGCTACTAATTAATGCACAGTTCTCTGGAAACCTCGATATTTCAAGACAAATGTATTACTGATTTCAGTTATAAATACATAACCATTGTCAAGCGAACAATGTTCACGTAATCCTAAAGGCTTATGAGCGGAATCTTTTGTGCTTTGTTTCTGTGATTAGATATTAATACATAAATGGAGTGTGTAAAACCCATGGACAAAACAGATTGCACTTACAGATGTATAGGCCATACACCCTTCTTTCAACATATGAAGCTTCTACTGCATCCTTCAATTTCTGAATATCTGAAATTTGGATGATCATGCCTTTATTTTTAAAATCAATGTCACAGAATCAAATAGTGAAAGGTGATCATGCAGAATACTGTGAAATATCTTGTGGTTTGGTTCAGTGTGTTTAAGTAGATGACTTAAGCAGATGTTTAAGCAGCCGGTCTGTATGAGCATTCAATCGAATGCTGGTCATACAACCTCTTTGAAGACAGTCAAAACACCTTGAGAAACCCTTACATCTGCTCATTATTTCTCATCATGTGTTGAAATCAAATAATTTCGACTTCCTCATTATCGGTGGACTGACAACTCTATCTTATATGACAATTTACAGGAGTGTTTAAATTACATGAAATGCAGTCTCAATTACATCAGACAATGTCACAGACTTCAGAATCCACGTCATTTCACCCTACAGATGTGATGTGTGATTTGTTTTCCTTCACGTTCCCAGTGGAACATAGGGCCTCAAGCTAGTAGCTTGAAGTTTCTCTAGCAGTGTTTATTTTACAGGATGAAGTTGCTAGACTCATGCCCAACCTTTCCTCTTTATCTTCATTACTTCTGGCTTAGCGAGGTAAAGGAGTGCTTCGGCCGGAGATCGAACCTCGGACCATGTGCATGGTCGGCGAGCGTCCTAACCTCTAAACCACTGACGCACTAACATTATCAGGGCGAGGCACAAGCATATAGCACACAGCCTTCTTCAAACCTTGCACACAACAATTAGGTCGCGTACTATCCCATCACCCTTGGCAGATCTGGCAACAAAAGTCACGAGAACACCATCAGAGCATATGACAGGCTAGGGGTGTGATAGCAAGGAGAGCCATCCGGTTGTGCACTTAATATTGATATTGTAACGTCCCATTCACTGACAACACTAACACATTGAAAGCAAGATGTATTATGTGAATTAGTGTGATATGAGAATAGATTTGACCTTCGAAAATTAACCCGGTGAATTTCGGAAACTCATTTCCAGCATCTTACAAGGCAGTGATCTTACAGAATATAATACATATGTGAGTTGTCCAAAACGGATTACCATGATACCTTGCTTGTGGTTTAAACTGATCACAAATATTTCCTCCTGATTTATCCATCTTAGCTGATGAAGAAATGGAGGGAAAAGAACAAGTCATTGAAACAACGAGAAGGGAAATATCCACTGAAAGTATCATTACCAACAAACACTCATGCAACTACAGACCTATCAGAAAGTAAAACATCACAGCAATCAATATGAAGTGAGTTATCTTGAGTTACAAATCAGCATTCGTAACTTTCCTGTTCGTACCTACAAACTATCAGGAGGGTTCAAAATTGAAATTAAAACCAACTTAACAGGTGAGATTAGCTAAGAATATTTACTGGATAAATGTGAAGTAAGAATTCAAAATAAAACTATTTACCGATGTGAGTTTCACGCTGTTCGAGAATACATTTATGAAGGGAATGCTCTTCTTGGAACGGACCTGTGTGTAAATGTATTTAAACATCATATCAATTCATGCTTATTATCTTGGAAAAATAGTGCTAGATAAATATTTGAAAAATGTGAATAGATTCATGGAATGCGGTCCATCTCAGAAATCCTCCTCAACGGTTAAATTATATACTGGATGCTGACAAAGTGACAAGAACCACACATAAAAATCAGTTGTCATAAAGTCAATTCACCATATAGGTCAGCGTTTTTGAGTGTGTATGCCAAACCTGAAAATACAGAAAATGATAATCAAAGTTGAGAGATTATGCAAAAGAATAGTTTCTAATACAGCACTCATCACAGCATCTTTATTCCCTCGCATACTCAAGAATAATTTCACAGAATGAAATGACACTAACTACACGCAATTACCCAATTCTCATAATATTAAATAAGGGCGAAATTGATTCTCTTCAAACATTCGTTTCCTGTGAGGTTGTTTTCTATCTAATTAGGAACAAATATCGCCATCGATTGAACGAATTCTGATTCCTATTGGAATTACTAGCTGACTGTTCGAAATCGAGACTTCAGCGCTTTTAATTGATGCGTGACTACAGGGTTTTGAACATGTGAATCCAAATGAAATGATCACATAATATGTACGTTAAACTGGGTTGTAGATTGAAGCAAGTTGATAGCATGTTGAAGAAAGCAGAATTGAAATTCCCTGAACACGTATCCTTCAAGCCACAACCTCAATGCAAAGCGTTCCTCTTAACACTTAATCAGTGAGGAATCTCATAAGATAAGATAACTGTTTCAAGTCTGACAGTGTAGTTGCATATTTGTCAGATCTCACTGAAGTGTTCTGGTGGCTACTTCGTTCTGTCTAACTCAGAAGTAAAATGTTATATACAAGTACAATAACCGAATCTCATGTGATAAATATGTGGATAAAAGTAGTATACACAGTTGACATAAATCTTGGAACACACCGTCGAATAATCTAGCTCCCAAATAGGGTGCGTCATAATTTCTTAAACAGTTGACATCTGAAAGAGTTTGTTAGTCATCGAAATTCCCAAAAATATTCACTTACATTTCATGGTGTCGTTGCGTGTTCTATGATTAATCATAGCTAGTAGAAAAAAGAGAATTGAGGAGAGCGACTTCATGAAACAGGACAGCTGTATTAGGTTAAGCATTCACTATGTAGAAAGCAGTGAGCCAATCAGTTATTATTGAAGAATGCCTCCACAGTAATGTATTCACTTTACAATAAAGTAAACATCATCAGTATCAGTAAAAAGTTTTTTTTATTTTTGATTACAGCTTGATTCCACACTGTATTTTTGGCACAAGTATGGAACTTTCAGCGTGGCTATCGGTAGCCCAAATTTCGCAGGTCGACCATAGATATCAGGTGTGCATCGGTGAGGAGCATTGTGGGATAGATCAAATAAAGTATAATTATATTTCAATAGTTTACACACAATGATAACTGTTTTGTTATTGGTAATATTTCGAGCAAAATTACTACTGCCCGTGTTCACACACCAAATGTTGGAATTGTTTTATTCACACATGTATGATTTGTACTCAAATATATAGTTCACTATTATTATTGGTATGTTGACTCAATAAAATTCACTATGGAAATAGAGAATGAAATTGGGTAACTGCCTTTGTTAGACTGCAAAATACAAAGAACGACAGATGGTAGAATAAAAACGACGATATAGAGAAAAACCACACACTCTGAAAGATTCCTTAATTATTACTCAGCTCATCCACTCACAGTAAAACGAGGATTAATACAAGGTATTGCAGATAGAATGCGTAGACTGAAAACAACACCAGAGCACCAGTGTAAAGAAATAAACGTCCTATTCAAAATGCTACTCAAAAACAACTACCCTAAAGAATTCACAAAGCATAATATAAAAAGAGAAAAAAGAGGGTAAACCGGAGAAGAACAAGACGGAAGAGTGGAAAAAAACAGTCACAATACCATATAAAAATGGTACATCAGAGGCAATTCAAAGAAACCTCAAGAATATCGGCATTCGAACAACGTTTAAACCGACGAATCTGATCAAAAATAAAATAAATTCGCTGAAAGATCCTATCAAAATGATGGATAAAAACAATTTGATTCATAAAATGTCTTGTGCTGACTGTCCGACTAAATATATGGGGCAGACGGCCAGATCACTCAAACGCCATACCAAACGTCAACCAACAGGAACACAAGCCTTCAAGAATCTTGAAAAAAAATTCATCGATAGCTGCACATGCATGAGACAAAGACCACAATATCAATTGGAGCAGTGTGTGTATTCTGAAAACTAACATGAACAAATGAAAAAAGTGACTTATAACAGAATCTGTATTCATTAAGGTCACACCGATACATGTAACAAGGGTGACTCAGTACAACTACCAATAACTTGGAATATAATTCTCAATACAAAATCATGAATGAGCAAAAAAAAATGAACTATATATATGAGTACAAATCATAAATGTATAAATAAAACAATTCGAACAGTGGTGTGAACACGGGCAGTAATTTTCCTCGAAATATTACCAACAACAAAACTTGAGTTACAAATCTGCATTCCTAACTTTCCTGTTCGTACCTACAAACTATCAGGAGGGTTCAAAATTGAAATTAAAACCAACTTAACAGGTGAGATTAGCTAAGAATATTTACTGGATAAATGTGAAGTAAGAATTCAAAATAAAACTATTTACCCTACCAACATCTTGGAATATAATTTTGAATAGAAAACACGAATGAGCTAACAATTATAATAATGAGCTATATATATGGGCACAAATCATAGTGTGTGAATAAAACAATTCCAACAGTGGTGTGAACACGAGCAGCAGTAATTTTCCCCAAAATATTAGCAATATCAAAACAGTTATCATTGTGTGTAAACTTTGTTAAATGTCATCAGCATGAACGTGCGAAATTTCCAGTTGGAGCGAGTGTGAGTGGATGTGAAGTGAATAAGGAGATATGCAGACGCGCGTTGATGAGTTCATCACTTTTCACATGACATTATTATTATAAATCTCGTGTCAAGCTCCTCCATGTATTCACATTACTTAAACTCAAAAGTTGTCTACGAATTGGACGATGGGGAAAAAACTCGGAACAAAATATGACAAATATTTCATGCGAAGACGAAATGCATAAATCAAGTTAACCAAGTCATCATATCATGCACATGAAATAATTGTTTACATGCATATTGAAAAATCTTGGCTTCTTTTTCGAGAACCAAATCAGCATATTTCTGTTCAACACCTATGAAGGCGAAAGTGAGAATCATTTAGTATACAGCACAAGAGACGGATTATTGCAAGCGACAGAATGTGACAAAACATCGAGGAACAATATGTACACAAAAGCTTGTGTAGGTTAATATAAGAACAGTATTATTATGTATCCACATGAAGTCAGTCATCTTACCTTCAGTCCTCCGTAGTTTATCTTTGATGATTTCTAGCTGAGTTGACTGGCCTTAGAAAATGATAAAATGAAGAAAACAGTATTCTTGTTTTCACTGTAGATCGAATATTCTCTCATATACAAGAAATCGTTCTTTTTCCACAATTCCTGCTGGATGTGGATGAAACTGAAGAGTAAGCGCAGTGTTCATTTATGTGGATAATATATGACAATTCAGTGAGGAAAGTTTTCCTTATCGACGAAGCAATCTTCTGCTGATGCAGAGTCCTAATTGCATTTACCGAGAATGTACAGTAGTCCATTATAGTGTAATATGGGTGACGTAATTGATAAACGTACTTAGAAATGACTTCAAAACTAAAAAACAAACGATTGATTGCATGATACTGAACAGTGCCAAGGTAGAGAGAGTTGGAAATTTGAAAAGGTTAAAATTGTTATTCGGTTAGCAGAAAGGTAGATGAGTTTCCATTCAACAGGTGTGGAGACGATCAGAAAACGTGCAAAATGAAAATGTTAGAGTGACAATGGTGAATCTAATAATATAGTAAAAGCAAGGAAATTATTTTAAGAAATAATGAAGAGGTAAAGACCACGGTCGATTAAGATACTTGACAAACGTTTTCTGCACACAGAGTTTGCTGTTTTACTGGCGAATGGCCAACGCAAATGTCGAAACCTAACAGCCTTTGTACTATTTGACCTCACATTGTAAATAATATTGAAAGACGACTATGACGGAGTTACGTGACTTGAGTTCGCCAAGTGCTTGACATTTCAAGTAGTATCAGGTAGTATCATCCATACCCTACCTAGCTCGTGTTCTGTGCGATAAAGAAAGCATTAGGCGTGAAACCTTTAACTTATTAAATAGTCAGTAGAACAAATGGATCTCGTCTTTCCAACTCACATCATTTACAGGTACAACGTTTTCTCTCTACCTTTTTTTTCTCCTTCTGTGTTTATTTTTGTTATGTGCCGTTTTGTTTCTCTCTTCCTTACAAACTCTACTTAAAACACTCTTGTTCGTTCTTTTACACTCTGTATATCTCGACTATTTTGCTATCGCTTACGCCAGTAAATATGCTAGTAGTATCTACTTTTCTAACACCTTCAAACACTCTGTTTAAATTTTGGCTTTGCTACCGACATGCTAATATGTTGTTGTCAAAACTGATTGAGATAACTTTAATCTATGTAGAACTTTATTTATTGGTAATGTACTAACTGGATGCAATATTGTAGTAAAAATGCTGAGAATTCCATTCTGTATCACAAGTACTGATTTGGAATAAAGCTATTATTTTATCTTATCTTATCTGAATTGCATTATCGTTCTACAAACGAAGCCAGCTAATGTTCACAGATGTGTTTGGAAAGTGTACACATCGTGCTGCCAATATAACTACCTCGAAAGGAACACACATTGAATTGATGGCTGTTCATTCTTCACACATCCACTGATTATTTGTCAGCTGTAGACATTGACCCGGAGCCCATTTGAAAAGAAGGCCTTTCTAGGTGAAATTGATACGCTGTTGTTCAGATTATTAGCTGCCGCATGACCTCTCAGCTCAACGTCCATCAGTTTTTTCGCACCGTTTACATTCCTTCAGGTTTTCGCATTAATTTCGTGTTTTCCTCGTTGAATCTCGAAGGACATCCATATTCATGAGAACACACCTGATTCTCTCCATTTCACCATCGATTTCAACAGTGAGAATTAGTCTTCTTATTATTGAGGATAAGAAGTGGATCAGAATCGGCTATCTTCCAAAAGGCACCAAAATATGCGAATTCAGGTATCGAACATTCGATCTGCATTTCCTGTAGACTGATTTTCAAGAAAACCCTCAAATCCCCGTTTAGATCCCCCTCAAAATGCATTCGGTATTCAATTTTGCATACACTTCATTCAGAAGTATTTACGGAAATGAAAACTCAATTCCAAATAATCAAAGTGACAAATGATATCTGTGAATACTCGCTACATCATAACTCCCTGCAGAATGTGAGTCGCGTTCAAGACTTCACATAACGAAGTGTAATAAGGTTTCGAGTAGATTACATTGTAAACATGCTTTACTCGTCGTGAAATGACTGTCACTCAACCTGTTTCATGTCAAAAGGATGGTACAACTTCAATACTTAGACGTCAATAGCCTGAACAGTTTTTGTGCGATTGGAAGATAGAAGAACTCGGAACACATCTTCTATGATTATGGGGAGACACATCTCCCAACACTCATCAAGCAGAAATTTTCTCAAAGGATTCAAGCAGGAGTAAGAATGGTGACAGTGGATTTTCAGAATATTTTGCTTTAATCGGTGTTGCATGAAATATATTCACTAGATCTCCTTTCACATGTAGACTGATGGAAATATCGCTTAACTGAACACCACCTGAAGGTTTTTGTAGTGATCTGTGAAACACTAGACGCCAATGCTCAACAGACTCGTCCGTTGGCCTTAGACATGGGAATAACAAGTGGCATGGCTAATCCTTGGAATATTTCAGATATGAAAAGACTGAAAGAATACCTAAGGACAACATAGGGTGACCCTTGTGTTTTCAAACTGATCACTGCACGAGAAATTGTGAGTGATGATGTAACTGTCTTAGGATCCAATATTCCCACTGCAAGCCGAGTCACATCCCTTATTCAATATCAGCCAGCGATATCTGCAGATAATTCTCAAAATAAAGTGTGCATCACTACACAGCAATTCTGTTTGAAATAACGTTAGGATTACTGTGTTTCACATAAGCGAAGTGAAGTGAAATGAAGATAATGAGAATGTTTGTGTGATAACTAAACATCTACAAAATACACAGGAATGTCACATAGATAATAAAACGTATTTCATTTCAAAGAATAAATCACGCCATATAATTCTGTAAGAAAAACAACGGAGTATTGAGAGGGGGACACAGACTAGAAGAGTTGCTCTCTCACACATAGACTGGTGATCATTGATCATGATTATTCATTAGCTGGTGGCTTAATTAATAAAATCTGTCGTCGTACGACTGGACATGCCACGTTTGTTAAAAACAACATTGTTGTAATTGATGCTGACAAGAATTTTAGAGGTCACTTTCTTATTCAATAATTTGTAAATTTCATCATTTTTTATATTTTATTTATACAATTTCAACTAACTAGAGCTAGTAGAGTTGTAGTTCTTCAGTAGTCTTATTGGTAATACTGGTTGTCGCTCTTACACTGACATACAATCACACGCATATGATGGAACATTCATGCTGGTTTCGTCTTCTTCTTCCTCCTCATATTCCAATAAGGAGAGAGTTGGTTAACGACTTGGAAGGTCGATCAGCCCACTGGATATTGAGATATCCGTTGGAGCGTTGTTTTGGAGAGTGATGATTACTTCAAAACTGAAGCATGCAGTTGACAGAAGATTGTCCGCATTCACACCTCAACGATGTATCTGCAATATTCATGCACATTCGAGATTTCAACGAACACGGTAGGTGTCAAGGAAGTTAACCGTATGTTCCCTATGTTCTGAAGAGGCTCGAATCGACACTCATACTACGTACACTATCGACTCTTACTTCAAAACACAATGAATGACAAGAAATTGTATTCTTCAGCGGTTACAATCAATTTGCTGTATAAAGTCTATCAACGAACGTTTAACAATGAATGTATTGTACTATCATTTTTCTTATTGTCTCTTTTTCTTATAGCTTCTACACGATCGAATCACTCGGATATTAAACTTGCCCGCCAATGGCGCTCGAGGACAACAAAAAATCGTTTAATATTCACAGGCATTCAAAGTAGGTATTCTCGTCTTTCCTCTCAGGTTGCATTCATACGTCAACGTCCCATTGATGGCATGTCACCTATTGACTTTTGCACAACGCTTGTCTTTATTCCTAGTTTACCACAAATCTTGTCGCGTCTCAGTGTGCTTCTGTGATGATAACATTGGTAGTGTATTGTTATGTGACTGTGGTTGTGTTTTTTGAGGTGGGGATGACTCAAATCTCGGAAAGTTTGTGATAAGTGATTGACAAGTGACTGCTGCTGTAAGCGTTTCATTCAACTGTGCATTACTCAGAGAATGTATGTTTAGCTGCATATAGTAAAAAGCAAAGATTGCTTTCCTCAGTTCACATCGAAACACATTGATTCTGCTCAATACAAACTCGAATAAACCTGAGGTGGTGAATTGTCTCATTCTATCAAACCATCCACCTCTTCTATAACAATGATTTCTAATCAACAAATAACCAGTAATCATCAATAAATTGAAGCTTCATTTCAGATGGTGTGGTAACATATAGTACAGATGTTCCCCGAGAGTTCTGTTGCAAAATACTTCATTTTCTTGCAGGATTGACAAGTGAATTACCAATCTTCACTACAGCATGTGAGGCACCGTCGTTGCATATACCGAAAAGTCACATCCTCAGAGATATTTGCCTCTAGATGATTCTACAACATTTTGTTGGAAACCAATCAGATATATGTGTGGGCTTGTACAGTTATAATTGAATTCTGCTGGATGAATGATGCAACCAGTACACACTCAAGAAGAGCGTCACCTAATCTACCATCTCTGTATAGTGTCGATTGCATTGTAGGAATGAATACAAATTGTGTTCGCATATCTCTCCTATCGACAGAATCTAATCGATATTCTCATTTGAAATGAATGAGCCATCGGCTATTTCATTTTCGAATGAATCTCTGGGTCATCAATTATTTCGTTCGTAGAAAAGATGCGGAGGTCATCGACTCACTATGGATGTGTCGGGACATAATTCATTTACACGTAAACAGATTGCTTTCCAGATGGAATATGCAGGCCTCTGTATTCTCACTGGTGTTCAGTGAATATACTTGCAGCAGATATTTATGATTATGAATACAAAGAGGAGAATGATTGTCGAGATTTTCGGAAGTGGAGATTGTAAACAACACCAGTGATAGTTTGAGGGAGGTAAGAAATAGCTATCTCACTGTTACACAAAACCTTCACCATAAGTTCAGATATGTTTCACTCTTTCACAAATTTGTACTGTGGGTACTGAGTGTATAATTCCTACGAGACAATTAATAACATCTTGTAAACACATCCAAATTAACACTTAAACTATTTCATTTACAAGAATAGTTGGTCAAAGACTACCTATTATGCGTAATGCTAACATCGCTAGCATCGAAATCAGAAAGTGGTTGTTTAAGATAGTTTCCTTTCTTTGTGAAGGAAGATGTTCCATTCCTACTTGAATTAGGGGCGCTCAGATTGGTAGATGTCCAAATATCACGGTTCACTCAATGTCTTGATGAGCCTGGATTACTCAATTGTTCAAAGTTTGTAGGTTTTATAAGAATCCGATCTATACACTATGATATATACGAAGTTCCTGCGGTTCGATAGCTTCGATTCCTCCTATACCATCTGCGAAATGAAGTTAAGAGGATGTTGGTCAAGTTGGTTCAACACGGTTAACTGATGAGAATTCGGTCTCAGAATTCGGCGACACTTACAATGATGCCATCAAAATCAGGTGGGGAAACAGCGAGAATTTTTGCTGACAACCTCAAAAACTACAACAGACCTGTCCCACACCAGAAACTGAAGGTATTCTGTACATGCTGGTCGACTCAAAATAATTTTTCAAAGTATATTTGCATGATGCCTGTTTGCAGAATCTGCTTGACTTGGCTTCTGGTGTACTCCACTTGGATTCTTCTAGCACAAGTTATTGACTGGATGTCATCATGCTTTGTCATCCGTATCATGCTGAGTTTACTCTGTGGACTCCAAGGATTTCAGGCCTGTTGCTAGTCGGCTCACACCTCTAATTCAAGCAACTACATGTAATTATATGTTGTCACTCCAATCGTGGATTCGAAACCCACAATCTTACTCCAGATTCACTCACAATTTCACTTGACTCTTAGCGTCACTTTCTGATATTGTATCCAGTCAACAATTACAGTGGGAACAAGAACATGAGGATGTCTTGCGAGAACTTTGAACTTTCCCGATGGACAAACTTTCCTAAGGCCTTTCTCATAGAAAGACAAGCTTGTTCTCACTACAGAATCTTCTCCTGTGGGCACTTGAGCGAAATGGTCACCAAGCTATTTGCATTTGACAACGCCTGTTTTGGCGTGAATATTGATAACTACATCGAGATTATGTCGGTGGGACTTGCATGAAAACCGAGATCAAGAAGTCATTTGATACTTAGCGGATGACTATTACGATTGTCTATTACAATTAATTCTGCCAAGCAGAAATGCCTAAATTCTGTCCAGTCTGTGTTGTTGTTGTTTGTTTTCCTGTGAGTCGGTCATTGCGAAAACTTTTCCGAAAAACTACTACCGTTTATGCGTATAAGTCCCAGTGGGAGAGTCAACGAGTGGATGCTGGAGATCACTTAGCAGTCATATTCAATGAATTTATATGCAGTTTAAGTTAAACAATGAGCACTGTGTGAAACGGTCAAGAGCAATATGTGAGAACGTTTCACAGAAAATGCGAATTCCTAACTGCGTTTACTGATTATTTGAGCACATCTGCGTGAAAACATTCAGTAGCGTTTAACGAAAGTGTTGTAACTTGCAAACGAATGTGTCAGACATTTTGACGTGTTACACTAAAGCATTCATATGAAGTGGTGTAAACGGTCAATCCACTTAATTCTTATACTTAGCAGATTATTGAGAATTCGCTTTTAAATGAGTCACTCTTAAAAGGAGTGATGATCAAGTCGCAGCCATGTTTATTTCACTAGTTCACATTACGAATTTGCAGATTCCGCTTGGAAACATATTCTCTGCCACGTTACATTCAATGTCGAAGAACGAAAACTACTCAATCACCAATATAACGGATTATCTTATGTTCTGACTTGACATATGCTGTCCCAAACAAACACTATTGAAAAGCCTCGACCGCTTCTCGTCTCCTCATCCCAAACAACTTCCCAGGCAAAAGAAACATTATATAAACTCAAAGATAAGTTAGGAAC
Organism: Trichobilharzia regenti; assembly: GCA_944472135.2. Taxonomy (NCBI): domain Eukaryota; kingdom Metazoa; phylum Platyhelminthes; class Trematoda; order Strigeidida; family Schistosomatidae; genus Trichobilharzia; species Trichobilharzia regenti. The sequence goes on along the minus strand of CALYDD020000394.1, from coordinate 17,704 downwards.
TAAAAAGATAAATGCTCAAATCAAATCTGAAATCACAAATCCTAATGCTACTATCTATAGGCAAACACTTTTTTTCACGCAAATCTCCTATCAGCATGTGGAAACTTTTCAATGAAATTACTGACAATAGTAAGCGATGGACCATTTTTCCCTCTTATGATGTTAACGCACTTAATCAGTCTTTTACACGCTCTCCTTCTACTACAACCGCTTCCAGTGTTACTAGTCATGTAGCTGATAACTTCCCGGAATTTCACACTATCGATGTTTTAAAATGTCTTAAAACTCCTAAGCCCTCATGTAGTCTTGGCCTTGATGATATACCTGCATATGTTCTAAAACAATGCGCAGATGCTTCAAGTTCTCCTCTAACTAACAGCCTAAATGCGTCTTTATCCGAAAACGTTGTGCCTGTCCCATGGATAGACATTGAAATAGTCCCTGTCCCTAAACCTGGCAATAGGAGGAACGTAAAGTTCAGACCCATCGCCATCACTTCCCCGTTTCTAAGGCTTATGCAAAAACTTGTACTTCTTAAACTCGAACCCTCTCTTAAAGGCTTTGAAGACCCGAAACAATTTCCCTACAGACAGGTTACAAGTAATTTAGACTCTGCAGCCGTCCTACGCAACAGTATCGTCTCATCATTAGATAAAGGTGCCAAATACGTCCGCTGCGTGTTTCTTGACTTCACTTCTGCTTTCGAATCTGTACCTAGATGTATCCTGCTAAATAAGCTCTCCATGACACAAACTGAGTCTTGGGTCACCAAATCGTTGAATTCCTACTTTTCAAACAGAATGCAGTTTACCGTATACAAAGGCAAATCCTCTTCTGCTGTGCTCACTGAAGCTGGTGTCCACCAACGTTCTGTACTCTCCCCAATTCTGTTTTCCTTCTTTCTACATGACCTACCATCTTCAAATGACATTGACTTTGTCAAATATGCTGACGACCTAACTGTATCTTTGCCTGTCAAATGTCAAAGTGACTGCACTAAACTAAACGGCTTTACATCAAAAGTCAGTAAACGATCCGAGGAAAACGGTCTCACCTTAAACCGGTCCAAATGCCAAACAGTCACTTTCACCTTTAGGCACAAATCTGACCTAAACAAATTGGTTAGCACTCACGAGGTGTGCAACATTGATGGCACTGAAATATAAACCAAGTCGGGAGTAAAATGCCTACGTGTAATTCTATCCGCTAATCTTTCCTTGTCGTCTCATCTCTTGATGATTTCTAAGAAAATATTCCGTCTTACCATCTACATCAAGAAGTTAAGACATTCTGGTATAGCCCAACCCTTACTTTTACAATTCGTTAACTCCCGTATTCTGCCTATCATACTCTTAGTTTCTCCTGGGTTCCTGAAGAAAGACTATACCTAATAACTCAAGGTGTAAAGGTTTGCAGCAGGGTGAGCTACATGCCACGTAACCAGCTTGTTAATATTCTGGTTGACAGGCACATGAACTCATGTGAAAAATGGGCTATATCAATTTGTGTAACTCACACCACCCTCTTCATTCACAACTCTCCCTTTGCATCTCTTCAGGAAAAACCAGAAGCCTATTTAGAAAACTATATGCTCTCACTAGTAAGTACAAAAACTCAACAATATCCTACTAAGCTCGTGTTCTATCCGATAAAGAAAGCATTAGGCGTGAAACCTTTGACTTGTTAAATGGTCAGTAGAACAAATGGATGTCGTCTTTCCAATGCATATCATTTGTATCTCTATCGGAAGTACTGTTATGGAATAAAGGTATTATCATTATTATTATTATCTGTAGACAGTGAAAACAGCAGAACGTCAAATTCCTAGTGTTTTATGGAATAAACAACACCACGTGGAATTCGTAGTGATGCTTGAGGCTTGTTTTCTAATGGCTGATGATTCCATCACCATTCTTCATGAAACTCTCAGTAATAACTTCATTAGAAATCACATTCAAGATGTGTGAATATTCAGATATAATTATATATCAGCTAACGGAATCTGAGTCAAATGTGAAGAGATTTATTTGGTTTAATTATCTTCCATAGAGAATCTGGATTTCTGTTCAGACTATGCGTAGCGCATTAAAGTTAAAATGACTTAGCTTTGCCCTCTCATATCAAATGTGCCTTTGAGATGAGCGAGTGAATCTCGTGTATTTACGTCAACGTTGTACAGGCGACATCGATAAACATGATGTTTGGAAGATCAGCTGAGTGACGGAGAAGAGGAATAACACTCCAATAAGTAAAATATTCAAAGTGTGTTGCAGTTGAACGAAACATTTTCAGATTTGAATAAAGCGAGAACAACATTGATTTGTGCAGAATAATTTGGTACGATCATTTATTTCGTTTGCTTCTCATCACCTGCTTACAGCCTAAATAAATTTTGAGGTTTAAGTACAGAAACTTTTTAACATACCTGCAAATTTTACATGTTGTCAGGTGACAGAAATTTCCACAATTAGTAAACAGTGCTCAGAAAATTGCGCTTATATTGTTTTTACATGGGCAGTTCAAGTTAAAACAAAATAAATGTATGCATATAATGGTAAGGGAGTTACATAATAAAGATGAGATGTGCGTTAGATGCATAGTGACTAATAAGTTAGGTAAACAATGCACTGAGTTGAGCTCAAATCACAGAAACAAGAGACAAGCAAAATTACAGATTATGAAAAGGAAGGTGAGGTTGAAGACAAAGATTACGTAACCAGAGGAGAGATAAAAAGACATCCAGTTACCAAGGCAAGGAAAGACTAATAACTGCTTCTTTATGAACACATTTTCAGATTACTCAGCATCTCCAATAAACGTTATGAACGGGATCACATTCAATGAATGCACAAAATTTTGACAAATTCGGAATGGGCCAAGGAGATGAGGCTGTAAATCCTTTAGAGTGAAATCAAACAATATTTCTTCTGGCTTGACTGGCTTTCATCTGAATTTCCGGCTGATGACAAATTTTTATTTATTTTTTGATTACACCTCGATTCCACACTGTATTTTTTTTATACAAGTATGAAATATTCAGCATGGATATCGGTAGCCCAAATTTCGCAGGCCGACAATAGATATGAGGTGTGCGTCGGGAGGGGATTTAAACTCGGACCATGTGTATGGTTGACGACAGTTCTAACCACCGTGCCACCACAATGATCACAGTTTGATCCTATTTGATTTGTTTTATTGACAGGATGTGTTTATTTTCAAAAATATTATTCACCAGAATGAAAGTTAGATAGGTAAGTCCTGTTTCCACGTTCCAGTGGATGTCACTTCAGGTGCACTACCTACCAAGATAAAAATTTATTTACTTTCGAATCACCCTTTATTTGGACAACTATTTAAGCAAGTCCACACACATATGAGCAGCAGAACTATCCGTCACAAGCAGCAACTGACATCTTGAATATAGCCCCCTCCCGTTGTAATTTTGACATTCTGAAAGAATGCTCATTTAGTCTGGCGTGAAAAGGATACTGTGTAGTGATAGGGTTAGTTTTGACTTGTGCAGGTGTGAAGCCTGATGACATCTCACTGACAATCATACATAAGGTGATGCACTCTACGTATCAACACTGGAATATTTTAATCAATGGAAGCACTGTGAGCATCACATAGTGTTCAAAGGAGAAGGTTAGATGTCAATTATATTCGTCGAAATACAGAATTGTCAATTCGCTTTGAAGAATATGAATTGCCTTGATAAATGTTTCCTGTGACAGTGTACAGAAAATACACTTATATCATTCATACATTCCAACATCACAATGTTTGTTGGCAGCTTGTCACGTGTATACTTTGGTAGATAAATGATTAATACTTCGATCGAATATCTGTAAAATTTCGCCAATCTCATGTAATCATTCCTTGTGTCTGAAAAGCAGCGCTGATGGTGAAATCATGAAATTTATAGGAATGTCATAAACTTAATTTCACATTCTGTGTGAGTGATAATGGACTTGACTTAGTCAAAAGATCTGGTCATTCAGCTCCTTGTTTATTTCTAATTTCCTGGATTACAAATAGTAACTACTCGATCAAATGAATATTCAGCCTCATAATCAGAATAATCGAATCTCACCAATTGATTCTGAGTCTGTATGGGTATGGTCACCGTTTTATCATCGTCTATTCAAAAATTGACGATGACAACAATCTGCTCGTTGGTTTCACATATCTACAGTAGAAAATTCATGGATGCTTTCAATCTCACATTATGATCTTGAAGTAAGAAGTTATGTACACATTCTAAACACTGGCACTCATTATTGATCGTACGGAATTTCCTGCCTGCCCGTTGAATTTAGGATGACTCAGTGCTTTGTACAGGTGGTAGCATCCGCAATGAAGACCATTTTCAGTAATAAGGACATCAGGAATTCATTCACGTCTGAAAATCTCTCACAAAGGCCTATGTGACAATTTTGCGTTAGGACTATCTGTTTTTATCATTGGTGACCGCCTGGAATAAGAATCCAAGCGTGGTACTAATTAACGAATAAACCACAGCATTCCGAATGAGTGAACTTCCGAATCTCACAATATCTCGGACGCCACGGTTTCCACAATGATCTGAACTAGTTAACCAAGTAACCACTAATGTATGTAAATAATTAACCGTATTTGCTATAACATACTCTGACTATATGATTTCATGATTTTGAATTTCCATCATAATATTTCTGTTACCGAACTCACAAGATTTTCGATTTTACATTTCTTGTAGTATGATTACCACACAGGATCCTTGATCATTCCCAGGAAAATAATTTTCACCAGAAATCATAGACACTAGGTAGCTTCGGAGAATTCAAGATTTGATTAGCTTAGCAGTACTTTCATTGCTATTTGTATTTGAGAATCCGAATTGAGATATTGAAGTAGGAAGTTATCTTCTCGTCACTCCAGCTTGAAAGGACTCACTGTGACACTCTTTGATGCTCGTACTGAATTTTCTGCTAGCCCGTTTTGGTGAAGTCGAATAAGGAGATTAAGTGTCACACAATTCGTGTAATCAGCTGACATCAATATGTCCTGCTAAATTTCGAATTTCTGAGAGTGTGGAATCGTTGAGCGAGTAGTAAAATAGATAAAACCTATATCTCAAGTTGGAATCCGCCTACAAAATTTGAACAGAAGAAAGTAATTGCGATCACATATTGGTTGAATAACTCAGGAAGAAGGTGACACTATAACATTCAGCAATCTAATTGCCTTCAATTCAAGAAGGGATGGAACATATTCCTTTACAAAATAAAGGAAGATTTCCAAGACGACTACTTTCTGATTTCGATGTTAGCGATGTTGGCACTACATATATGAGGTAGTCTTTGACCACTATTCTTGTAAATGAAATAGTTGTAGGGTTCATTTGGATATGCTCACAAGATGTTATTTACTGTCTCGTAGAAATTATAGACTCACTACCAACAGTACAAGTTATGAAAGAGTAAAACATATCTGAACTTATGGTGAAGGTTTGTGTAACAGTGAGATAGCTATTCCTTATCTCCCTCAAACTATCACTGGTGTTGTTTACAATCTCCACTTCCGAAAATCTCGACAATTATTCTCCTCTTTGCATTCATAATCATAAATATCTGCTGCAAGTATATTCACTGAACACCAGTAAGAATACAGAGACCTGCACATTCCATCTGGAAAGCAATCGCTTTACGTGTAAATGAACTTTGTCTCGACACATCCATAGTGAGGCGATGGCCTGAATAGCACTGCTAACAACTCAGAACGAATTATTTGATGACCCAGAGATTCATTCTAAGATGAAGTAGCCTGTTGCTCGTTTATTTGGATTGAGGATATCGTGTTGATACGGTTGATAGGAGAGATATGCAAGCAGATTTTGTATTCATTCCTACAATGCAATCGACACTTTACAGAGATGGTAGATTAGGCGGCGCTCTTCTTGAATGTGTACTGGTTTATTCATCCAGCAGTATTCATTGATACCTGCACAAACGCACACACATTTCTGATTGTTTTCCAACAAAATGTTGTGGAATAATCGAGAGGAAAATATCTCCGAGTGTGTGATTTGTCGGCATATGCACCAATACCGCCTCACAATCTGTAATGCAGATTGGTATTTCACTTGTCGATCCTGCAAGAAAATGAAGCATTTTGCAACAGAACTCACGGGGAATATCTGTACTGTGTGTTACCGCACCATCTGAAATGAAGCTTTCATTTAATAGCGATTACTGGTCATTTGTTGATTAGAAATCATTGTTATAGAAGATGTGGATGGTTTGATAGATTGAGACAATTCACCACCTCAAGTTCATTCTAGTTTGTATTGAGCAGAGCCGATGTGTTTTGATGTAAACTGAGGAAAGCAATTTTGGTTTCTACTATATACAGCTAAATTCCAAGTGGGGACGGGAGTGAGGCAAGGGTGTCTACTATCGCCAAAGGTCTTCCTGATTGCAGTAGACTGGATAATGTGACAGACAACAGGCAATGAGTAAACAGGAATAAGAGAAAATCACACAAAAAACTTGGAGGATCTGGACTTTGCCGATGATGACATATGTCTGATTTCCCACAAACTGGAAGATATGCAAGTGAAAAGCAACAAGCTGGCAGAAAAAGCATAAAAGATAGCACTTCAAGGGAATAAATAAATAAAACAGAGGTGATGGAAATTCCTGGCCAACACCAACAGCAACAACTACAGACAACATTCAGCCAGCATAAGTGGGAAGAACCTGAAAGGAACAACCTTATTTAGGTACCTGAGAATTATCGTTTCAACTACAGGCAGAATTGACGAGGATATCAAAGCCAGAATCGGAAAAGCAAGACAAGCTTTCATTACTCTCAAATCTCTGTGGAGGTCAACAGCACTCAGCAACAAAAATAAGATCCGGATTTACAACTTTAATGTGAAGTCAGTGCTACTTTACGGATCAGAGACTTGGCGAGTCATAAAAAGCATTTCAAACAAACTCCACACCATCATCAACAGTTGTCCTCGCTCAATACTCGAGATCGGATGGCCGGCCAGAAGAGATCAGCAACAGGGATCTCTGGTCATGAGCAAACCAACCAGGAATCTATTGCGAAAAAATATGCAGGAAGAAATGGAGATGGATTGGTCATACACTGAGGAAAATATCAAGTGACCTTACGGGAGAGGCCATTGCTCGAATAGAAACCGAAAGGGAAGTGCCGACTTGGTCGTTATTTCAAGGGTGACATGGAGGAGAAGATGAGAAGAGGAGATGAAAGCATGTGGAGAGATATGGAGCGAAATGAAAAGTTGGCCGAAAACAGATGGCAATGGCAGCTGAAGCCCTATGCTCCTCCAGGAATTAAAGGATATAATAATATAAAAATAAGAAATAGTTAAAAATACCCCTTCATCAGCTGTGAAATGTCAATGACTTATCACAAACATTCCGAGATTTGAGTCATACTCAATTCGACAAACACAACCACAGTCGCATAACAATACACTACCAATGTTATCATCACAGAAGGACAATGAGACGCCTCAAGATTTGTGGTAAACTAGGAAGAAAAACAATCAGTGTGAATAAGTCAAAAGGTGACATGCCATCAATGGGACGTTGACGTATGAATGCAACCTGAGAGGAAAGACGAGAATACCTACTGTGAATGACTGTGAGCATTGAACGATGGTTTTTTGGACTTGGTCGCCATTGGCGGAGTGATTCAATCGTTTAGAAGTTGTAAGAAGACGAGAGAATACGAATGGTAGTACAATACATTCATTGTTAAACATTTGTTGATAGACTTCATAAAGAGAATTGATTGTAACCGCTGAAGAATACAATTTCTTGTCATTCATTGTGTTTTGAAGTAAGAGTCGATAGTGTACGTAGTATGAGTGTCGATTCGAGCCTCTTCAGAACATAGGGAACATACGGTTAACTTCCTTGACACCTACCGTGTTCATTGAAATCTCGAGTGTGCATGAATATTGCAGATACATCGTTGAGGTGTGAGTGCGGACAATCTTCTGTCAACTGCATGCTTCAGTTTTGAAGTAATCATCACTCTCCAAAACAACGCTCCCAACGGATATCTCAATATCCAGTGGGCTGATCGACCTTCCAAGTCGTTAACCAACTCTCTCCTTATTGGAATATGAGGAGGAAGAAGAAGACGAAACCAGCATGAATGTTCCATCATATGCGTGTGATTGTATGTCAGTGTAAGAGCGACAACCAGTATTACCAATAAGACTACTGAAGAACTACAACTCTACTAGCTCTAGTTAGTTGAAATTGTATAAATAAAATATAAAAAATGATGAAATTTACAAATTATTGAATAAGAAAGTGACCTCTAAAATTCTTGTCAGCATCAATTACAACAATGTTGTTTTTAACAAACGTGGCATGTCCAGTCGTACGACGACAGATTTTATTAATTAAGCCACCAGCTAATGAATAATCATGATCAATGATCACCAGTCTATGTGTGAGAGAGCAACTCTTCTGGTCTGTGTCCCCCTCTCAATACTCCGTTGTTTTTGTTACAGAAGTATATGGCGTGATTTATTCTTTGAAATGAAATACGTTTTATTATCTATGTGACATTCCTGTGTATTTTGTAGATGTTTAGTTATCACACAAACATTCTCATTATCTTCATTTCACTTCACTTCGCTTATGTGAAACACAGTAATCCTAACGTTATTTCAAACAGAATTGCTGTGTAGTGATGCACACTTTATTTTGAGAATTATCTGCAGATATCGCTGGCTGATATTGAATAAGGGATGTGACTCGGCTTGCAGTGGGAATATTGGATCCTAAGACAGTTACATCATCACTCACAATTTCTCGTGCAATGATCAGTTTGAAAACACAAGGGTCACCCTATGTTGTCCTTAGGTATTCCTTTAGTCATTTCATATCTGAAATATTCCAAGGATTAGCCATGCCACTTGTTATTCCCATGTCTAAGGCCAACGGACGAGTCTGTTGAGCATTGGCGTCTAGTGTTTCACAGATCACTACAAAAACCTTCAGGTGGTGTTCAGTTAAGCGATATTTCCATCAGTCTACATGTGAAAGGAGATCTAGTGAATATATTTCATGCAACACCGATTAAAGCAAAATATTCTGAAAATCCACTGTCACCATTCTTACTCCTACTTGAATCCTTTGACAAAATTTCTGCTTGATGTGTGTTGGGGGATGTATCTCTCCATAATCATAGAAGATGTGTTCCGAGTTCTTCTATCTTCCAATTGCACACAAGATGTTCAGGTCATTGACGTCTAAGTATTGAAGTTGTACCATCCTTTTGACATGAAACAGGTTGAGTGACAGTCACTTCACGACGAGTAAGGCATATTTACAATGTAATCTACACGAAACCTTATTACACTTCGTTATGTGAAGTCTTGAACGCGACTCACATTCTGCAGGGAGTTATGATGTAGCGAGTATTCACAGATATCATTTGTCACTTTGATTATTTGGAATTGAGTTTTCATTTCCGCAAATACTTCTGAATGAAGTGTATGCAAAATTGAATACCGAATGCATTTTGAGGGGGATCTAAACGGGGATTTGAGGGTTTTCTTGAAAATCAGTCTACAGGAAATGCAGATCGAATGTTCGATACCTGAATTAGCATAATTTGATGCCTTTTGGAAGATAGCCGATTCTGATCCACTTCTTATCCTCAATAATAAGAAGACTAATTCTCACTGTTGAAATCGATGGTGAAATGGAGAGAATCAGGTGTGTTCTCATGAATATGGATGTCCTTCGAGATTCAACGAGGAAAACACGAAATTAATGCGAAAACCTGAAGGAATGTAAACGGTGCGAAAAAACTGATGGACGTTGAGCTGAGAGGTCATGCGGCAGCTAATAATCTGAACAACAGCGTATCAATTTCACCTAGAAAGGCCTTCTTTTCAAATGGGCTCCGGGTCAATGTCTACAGCTGACAAATAATCAGTGGATGTGTGAAGAATGAACAGCCATCAATTCAATGTGTGTTCCTTTCGAGGTAGTTATATTGGCAGCACGATGTGTACACTTTCCAAACACATCTGTGAACATTAGCTGGCTTCGTTTGTAGAACGATAATGCAATTCAGATAAGATAAGATAAAATAATAGCTTTATTCCAAATCAGTACTTGTGATACAGAATGGAATTCTCAGCATTTTACTACAATATTGCTTCCAGTTAGTACATTACCAATAAATAAAGTTCTACATAGATTAAAGTTATCTCAATCAGTTTTGACAACAACATATTAGCATGTCGGTAGCAAAGCCAAAATTTAAACAGAGTGTTTGAAGGTGTTAGAAAAGTAGATACTACTAGCATATTTACTGATGTAAGCGATAGCAAAATAGTCGAGATATACAGAGTGTAAAAGAACGAACAAGAGTGTTTTAAGTAGAGTTTGTAAGGAATAGAGAAACAAAACGGCACATAACAAAAATAAACACAAAAGGAGAAAAAAATGGTAGAGAGAAAATGTTGTACCTGTAAATGATGTGAGTTGGAAAGACGAGATCCAGTTGTTCTACTGACTATTTAATAAGTTAAAGGTTTCACGCCTAATGCTTTCTTTATCGCACAGAACACGAGCTAGGTAGGGTATGGATGATACTACCTGACTTCAAATTGAAGTATGCGCTGAAGATGTCACCCAGTAAGGTGATGAAAGCTTCGCAAACTAACCATCCAGCTCAGAGAACAAAACCACATCAAAAACTACCTCAAATGTCAAGCACTTGGCGAATTCAAGTCACGTAACTCCGTCAGAGTCGTCTTTCAATATTATTTACAATGTGAGGTCAAATAGTACAAAGGCTGTTAGGTTTCGACATTTGCGTTGGCCATTCGCCAGTAAAACAGCAAACTCTGTGTGCAGAAAACGTTTGTCAAGTATCTTAATCGACCGTGGTCTTAACCTCTTCATTAGTTGTTCCTTGTAAATTCATTATTTTTAAAATGATTTATTTGCGTTTACTATAATGATAGATTCACCATTGTCACTCTAACATTTTCATTTTGCACGTTTTCTGATCGTCTCCACACCTGTTGAATGGAAACTCATCTACCTTTCTGCTAACTGAATAACAATTTTAACCTTTTCAAATTTCCAACTCTCTCTACCTTGGCACTGTTCAGTATCACGCAATTAATCGTTTGTTTTTTAGTTTTGAAGTCATTTCTAAGTACATTTATCAATTACGTCACCCATATTACACTATAATGGACTACTGTACATTCTCGGTAAATGCAATTAGGACTCTGCATCAGCAGAAGATTGCTTCGTCGATAAGGAAAACTTTCCTCACTGAATTGTCATATATTATCCACATAAATGAACACTGCGCTTACTCTTCAGTTTCATCCACATCCAGCAGGAATTGTGGAATAAGACCGACTTGTTCTATAGGAGAGAATAGTCATTCTAGCGTGAAACCAAGAATACTAAAGTCATGCTGAACTTACGCCAACCAACCCCCTCCCCCACACACACACACACTCACACACTCACTCTTTTGACCAACCACCAACAACTAATCAACACACAGGGCCTAATTTAACAAATGGAAAACAAGATAAGCACTACTATTCTTATCAACCGACGTATGCATTACAACACGACAACTCACCATCAGCAAGAGTATAAAAGCTGTAAAGTAGAACCAGAGAAAACAAAGGAAGCAGAGAATATGTTCAACTCAATGTACCGTTACATATCTGTGATAACGCTGCTGGTGTTTGCCACCATGAACGAGAGTAAGCCTATATTAAAATGATTGTGCATTTGTGACTCTTTATTTTCAAATAAACCTTTTTTGCATTATCATCAATGATATTGTTCTATCCTATCGGTGTTATCCAAGACTATTCAATGATCATACTTCTGAAAGGAAACTGATTGTGTTTCCAACACCACTCGCAGTGTCACCTGAAGTCATCACTCTCTGTCAATGACGAATAATAATTCTATGTCGACGATCCCTCCATTTCTGAAATAGGAAGTGAGTGGAGTAAAGATTGTATTCTCTGCTCTCAGGGAAGTTTGATTCTCCAAATGATCTTTTGCTGACCACCAATCGAAAGCATCACATATCCACCAACCTAGCTATTTAGATGTTCGAAATGAACACATTCTCACATCATATATACGTGTTTCGGTTTGAACAATAATCGCTGTTTTCCTCATTTTATCATTTTTTAAGGCCAGTCAACTAAGTTAGAAGTCATTAAAAATAAACTTTGGAGGTCTCAAGGTAAGATGACTGACTTCATGTGGATACATAATAACACTGTTCTTATATTAACCTACACAAGCTTTTGTGTACATATTGTTCCTCGATGTTTTGTCACATTCTGTCGCTTACAATAATCCGTCTCTTGTGCTGTATAATAAATGATTCTCACTTTCGCCTTCATAGGTGTTGAACAGAAATATGCTGATTTGGTTCTCGAAAAAGAAGCCAAGATTTTTCAATATGCATGTAAACAATTATTTCATGTGCATGATATGATGACTTGGTTAACTTGATTTATGCATTTCGTCTTCGCATGAAATATTTGTCATATTTTGTTCCGAGTTTTTTCCCCATCGTCCAATTCGTAGACAACCTTTGAGTTTAAGTAATGTGAATACATGGAGGAGCTTGACACGAGATTTATAATAATAATGTCATGTGAAAAGTGATGAACTCATCAACGCGCGTCTGCATATCTCCTTATTCACTTCACATCCACTCACACTCGCTCCAACTGGAAATTGCACACGTTCATGCTGATGACATTTAATAAAGTTTACACACAATGATAACTGTTTTGATATTGGTAATATTTTGAGGAAAATTACTGCTGCTCGTGTTCACACCACTGTTGGAATTGTTTTATTCACACATTTATGATTTGTGCCCATATATATAGCTCATCAATTTTTTGCTCACTCATGTTTTTCTTGTATTCAGAATTATATTCCAAGTTGTTGGTAGTTGTACTGAGTCACCCTTGTTACATGTATCCAGTTTGACCTTAATGATTACAGATTCTGTTATAAGTCTCTCTTTCCATTTGGTCATGTTAGTTTTCAGAATACACACACTGCTCCAATTGATATTGTGGTCTTTGTCTCATGCATGTGCAGCTATCGATGAATTTTTTTCAAGATTCTTGAAGGCTTGTGTTCCTGTTGGTTGACGTTTGGTATGACGTTTGAGTGATCTGGCCGTCTGTCCCATATATTTAGTCAGACAGTCAGCACAAGACATTTTATGAATCAAATTGTTTTTATCCATCATTTTGATAGGATCTTTCAGCGAATTTATTTTATTTTTGATTAGATTCGTCGGTTTAAACGTTGTTCGAATGCCGATATTCTTGAGGTTTCTTTGAATTGCCTCTGATGTACCATTTTTATATGGTATTGTGACTGTTTTTTTCCACTCCTCCGTCTTGTTCTTCTCCGGTTTACCCTCTTTTTTCTCTTTTTTATATTATGCTTTGTGAATTATTTAGCGTAGTTGTTTTCGAGTAGCATTTTGAATAGGACTTTTATTTCTTCACGCTGGTCCTCCGGTGTTGTTGTAAGTCAACGTATTCTATCTGCAAGACCTTGTATTAATCCTCGTTTTACTGTGAGTGGATGATCAGAGTGATAATCAAGGAATCTTTCAGAGTGTGTGGTTTTCCTCTATATCGTCATTTTTATTCTACCATCTGTCGTTCTTTGTATTTTGCAGTCTAACAAAGGCAGTTACCCAATTTCATTCTCTATTTCCATAGTGAATTTTATTGAGTCAACATACCAATAATAATAGTGAACTATATATTTGAGTACAAATCATACATGTGTGAATAAAACAATTCCAACAGTTGGTGTGTGAACACGGGCAGTAGTAATTTTGCTCGAAATATTACCAATAACAAAACAGTTATCATTGTATGTAAACTATTGAAATATAATTATACTTTATTTGATCTATCCCACAATGCTCCTCACCGATGCACACCTGATATCTATGGTCGACCTGCGAAATTTGGGCTACCGATAACCACGCTGAAAATTCCATACTTGTGCCAAAACTACAGTGTGGAATCAAGCTGTATTCAAAAATAAAAAAAAGTTTTACTCATACTGATGATATTTACTTTATTGTAAAGTGAATACATTACTGTGTATGCATGCTTCAATAATAACTGATTGGCTCACTGCTTTCTACATAGTGAATGCTTAACCTAATACAGCTGTCCCGTTTAATGAAGTCGCTCTCCTCAATTCTCTTGTTTCTACTAGATATGATTAATCATAAAACAGGCAACGACACCACGAAATGTAAGTGAACATTTTTGGGAATTTCGATGACTAACAAACTCTTTCAGATGTCAACTGTTTAAGAAACTTTAACGAACCCTATTTGGGAGCTAGATTATTCGCAGGTGTGTTCCAAGATTTATGTCAATTGTGTATACTACTTTTATCCACATATTTATCACATGAGATTCGGTTATTGTACTTGTATATAACATTTTACTTCTGAGTTAGAGAGAACGAAGTAGCCACCAGAACACTTCAGTGAGATCTGACAAATATGCAACTACACTGTCAGACTTGAAACAGTTATCTTATCTTATGAGATTCCTCACTGATTAAGTGTTAAGAGGAACGCTTTGCATTGAGGTTGTGGCTTGAAGGATACGTGTTCAGGGAATTTCAATTCTGCTTTCTTCAACATGCTATCAACTTGCTTCAATCTACAACCCAGTTTAACGTACATATTATGTGATCATTTCATTTGGATTCACATGTTCAAAACCCTGTAGTCACGCATCAATTAAAAGCGCTGAAGTCTCGATTTCGATCAGTCAGCTAGCAATTCCAATGGAAATCAGAATTCATTCAACCGATAGAGATATTTATTCCTAAGTTGATAGAAAACAACCTCACAGGAAACGAATGTTTGAAGAGAATCAATTTCGCCCTTATTTAATATTATGAGAATTGGGTAATTGCGTGTGGTCAGTGTCATTCCATTTTGATAACCAGTAGAAGATGTTGAGAAATTATCCTTGAGTATGCGAGGGAATAAAGAGGCTGTGATGAGTGCTGTATTAGAAACTATTCTTTTGCATAATCTCTCAACTTTGATTATCATTTTCTGTATTTTCAGGTTTGGCATACACACTCAAAAACGCTGACCTATATGGTGAATTGACTTTATGACAACTGATTTTTATGTGTGGTTCTTGTCACTTTGTCAGCATCCAGTATATAATTTAACCGTTGAGGAGGATACCTGAGATGGACCGCATTCCATGAATCTATTCACATTTTTCAAATATTTATCTAGCACTATTTTTCCAAGATAATAAGCATGAATTGATATGATGTTTAAATACATTTACACACAGGTCCGTTCCAAGAAGAGCATTCCCTTCATAAATGTATTCTCGAACAGCGTGAAACTCACATCGGTAAATAGTTTTATTTTGAATTCTTACTTCACATTTATCCAGTAAATATTCTTAGCTAATCTCACCTGTTAAGTTGGTTTTAATTTCAATTTTGAACCCTCCTGATAGTTTGTAGGTACGAACAGGAAAGTTAGGAATGCTGATTTGTAACTCAAGATAACTGACTTCATACTGATTGGGGTGATTTGGATATGATAGAGAAGATTTGTAGCTCAGGTGGATGATTTTGATGTTGTTTTGTTCTCTGAGCTGGATGGTTAGTTCGCGAAGCTTTCATCACCTTACTGGGTGACATCCTCAGCGCATACTTCAATTTGAAGTGAGCTTTTAGATTTCTCCACGAGTTTATTAATCATCTCTCCTGGTGACCTTGGACGTGATGGGTTGTTTGTGTGTGTTTTCACACCTTCTAGGTTACTTGTATTGGAACCGGTTGTTTCTTTGACTTGAACTTTGACCCTTTGTGTGTGAAGTTTCTTCCTTATTGGTTGATAAATTTTGTCTATCTCGATGTGTCTATTGATTGATGATTCACTGGAATACCAAGCTTCTAAACATTCTCTAGCATTCTTGTTATTTCCTTTGTCTATATTTGAACGTTGTCCCAGTCGAATTGATGTCCGTAGTTGTCTGTGTGTAGTGAAATGAGGGAGTGGATATCATGTCTTTTGACGGCTAGCTTATGTTCGTGGATACGAAGACGAAGGGGACGTCCACTTTGGCCGATGTAGTGTTTTTCGCAGTTGGTACAGTTTATTTTGTAGATGATGTTGGTTTTGTCTTCTTTCGTTGTTGATTCTTTCGGTTGACATAGAATTGAGTGCAGCGACTTTGTTGGTTTTTGTACGACGTCAATTCCTAAAGGTTTGAAGAGTCTTGTAGTGATTTCTGAGATATCTTTTATATATGGTAAGGCAATTTTCTTTGTGCTTTCCTTGGTGGCTTTTGCTTTGGTAGGTTGGCTTGGGGGTATATGTCTCTTGATGAAATTCCGTGGATATCCATTCTTTTGGAAGACGTCCATGAGATACTTTTCTTCAATTTTTCTTAAGGTGGGAGTGCTGCAGTGAGTCCTTACTCTCTTGAATAGTGTTTGCATGCAATTCCTTTTGTCTGTTATTGGGTTGTTGCTGTTGTAATTCGGTATTTGGTCTGTGTGAGTTGATTTCCTATAAGCTTGAGTTTCTAATTCTCCTGTGGTTGTTCGCTTGACTAAGACGTCCAAAAATGGTATTTTGTTCTCGGATTCCTCTTCTCTTGTGAATTTGATGTCGTTGAAGACGTTGTTTATTAAGTTGTGAGTTTTATCTAATTCGTTTCTTTTGATGATTACAAATGTTTCGTCGACGTAGCGTATCCAAATCTTGGGTTTGATCTTTGGTAGAATTATATTTTCGAGTCTTTGCATCACTGCTTCTGCAATCAAACCTGATATTGGCGATCCCATGGGTGTTCCTTTGACTTGTTCATATATTTGGCCGTTGAATTGGAAGTATGTTGTTAGGCATAGATTTATGCATTCCATCCAGCTTGAGTGTTGCATTTTCGATTGTTGTGGCAGTTGTTCGTCGTTGCTAAGTAATTGCTCCATGGTTTCTTTTGCTAAGTTTTGTCCGATGGTTGTATATAATGCTGTCAAGTCGAATGATACCATTATTTCTTGTTCATCTATTTGGATGCCTCTGATTTTCTCTAGGAATCGGATAGCAGAGTTGATGGAGTGATCGCAACTACGGACATCAATTCGACTGGGACAACGTTCAAATATTAGACAGAGGAAATAACAAGAATGCTAGAGAATTTTTAGAAGCTTGCTGGTATTCCAGAGAATCATCAATCAATAGACACATCGAGATAGACAAAATTTATCAACCAATAAGGAAGAAACTTCACACACAAAGGGTCAAAGTTCAAGTCAAAGAAACAACCGGTTCCAATACAAGTAACCTAGAAGGTGTGAAAACACACACAAACAACCCATCACGTCCAAGGTCACCAGGAGAGATGATTAATAAACTCGTGGAGAAATCTAAAAGCTCACTTCAAATTGAAGTATGCGCTGAGGATGTCACCCAGTAAGGTGATGAAAGCTTCGCGAACTAACCATCCAGCTCAGAGAACAAAACAACATCAAAAAGATTGGTGTGATGGTTTACTTTCTGATATGTCTGTAGTTGCATGCCTTTTTATTGGTAATGATACTTTCAGTGAATGTTT